>PVIY010005561.1:0-94552 GCA_004026745.1 Myrmecophaga tridactyla
AAAAAATCAAAACAAGCTCTAATAGTCTAATGTTGTTCCTGCTACATTTTTCCTAAAGTGTTACATTATATGAACAACAAGGATCTATGGTAGAATAATCATATGAAAGGCTACAAATTCTTTATTACATAATTTATAAAATAGTAGCTTTTCTATAAATTGGATGTATTACACTTTAAAGTAATTTATATGAGAAAACAATATAGTAATTTATAGTAGGAAAAAGAGAGCACTGCAACCACACTGAAATAAAAAGGACTGTAGGAGGATCATATGAAGAACTGTATGTCAATGAATTGGATAACCTAGATGAAATTGACAAATTCTTAGAAACATACAAACTGCCTGCACTTACTGAGGAGAAATACAATATCTCTGCAAACCAATTACTAGTAAAGAGATTGAGTCAGTAATCATAAACCTCCTAACAAAGAAAAACCCAGGATCAGATGGCTTCACAGGGGAATTTTACCAAACATTCCAAGAAGACTTAACTCCAGTTCTGTGCAAACACTTCCAAAAAATCAAGGAGGTGGAAACACTCTGTGATTCATCGACAAAGCCAACATCACCCTCTTACAGAAGCCAGATAAAGATAGCAGAATGAAAGAAAAATATAATTCAACATTTCTTATGACTGTAGATGCAAACATCCTCAACAAAATACTAGGAAACTGCTGGTTTGACAGGATGTATGTACCCTAGAAAAGCCATGTTTTAATCCTAATCCCATTTTGTAAGGCAGCCATTTCTTGTGATCCCTATTCAGTATTGTATGTTTGAAACTGTAATTAGATCATCTCCCTAGAGATGTGACTCAATCAAGAGTGGTTGTTAAACTGGATTAGGTGGAGACATGTCTCTACCCATTCAGGTGGGTCTTGATTAGTTTACTGGAATCCTATAATAGAGGAAACATTTTGGAGAATGCAGGAGATTCTGAGAGAGCAGAACAACATAGCCACAAGAAGGAGAGAGCCTACCAGTTAGCGACCTTTGGAAATGAAGAAGGAAAACACCTCCGGGGGAGTTTCATGAAACAGGAAGCCAGGAGAGAAAGCTAGCAGATGACGCCATCTTTGCCACTTGCCTTTCCAGATGAGATAGAAACCCTGACCCTGTTCACCATGTAGCTTTTTCACTTGAGAGAGACTCTGAACTTCAGCAACCTTCTTGAACCAAGGTATCTTTCCATGGATGCCTTTGATTGGACATTTTTATAGACTTGCTTTAATTGGGACATTATCTTGGCCTTAGAACTGTAAACTAGCAACTTATTAAATTCCCCTTTTTAAAAGCCATCCCTTTCTGGTATATTGCATTCTGGCAGCTAGCAAACTAGAACAGAAACTGAATCGAAAAGCACTTTAAAATAATTATATACCATCATCAGGTGGGATTTATTCTATACACAGAAAATCCTGAAAAGTCCACTGCAAAGCTCCTAGAGTTAATAAATGAAGTCAGCAGTGTGGCAGGGTATAAAATTAATACCCCAAATCAGTAGTCTATACACAAGCAATGAACAATGGAAAGAAGAAATCAGGAAAAATCCCGTTCACAATAGCAACTAAAAGCATCAAAAAGGATGTAAATGACTCATACACAGCAAACAATGAAACATTGCTAAAAGAAATCAAAGAAGATCTACATAAATGGAGGGACATTATATATTCGTGGATTGGAAGACTAAATTCTATGAAGGCATCAGTCCTGCCCAAAGCAATTTGTAGATTCAGTGCAATCTCAGTGAAAATTCCAACAACCATCTTTGAAGAAATGGCAAAGCCAGGCGGCTGCCGTGGCTCAGCAGGCAGAGCTCCGACCTGCCTTGCTGGAGGTCTGGAGTTCGATCCCTGGTGCCTCCTGCCCTTTTGCAAATTAAAAAAAAAAAAAAGAAATGGCAAAGCCAATCATCAAATTTCTATGGAAGGTAATTGAGCCCTGAATAGTCAAAGCCATTTTGAAAAATAAGAATGAAGTAGGAAAACTCACAATTCCTGATCTTAAAACTTATTGCAAAGCCACACTAATAAAAATAGCATGTTAACAGGCACATAATCAAATACATAGACTATGGAATTGCAATCTCAGATATCAGTCCTCACATTTATGGCCAACTGATTTTTTTTTTTAATTTGCATATGGGCAGGAGGCACCAGGGCTCGAACTCCAGACCTCCAGCACGGCAGGTCGGAGCTCTGCCTGCTGAGCCACGGCAGCCGCCCAGCCAACTGATTTTTGACAAGGTGGCAAAGACCACTCAATTTGGAAAGAATATCTCTTTACAAATGGTGCTGGGAAAACTGGACCTCTGTTTGCAAAAAAAGAAGTAGGACCCATACCTCACACCTTATAAAAAAAATCAACTCAGAACTGATCAAGGGCCTAAGTGTGTAAGAGACATGCTTTTCATTAAAAAAAAAATGTAGGAAACATGTTCAGGACCTAGTGTTAGGCAATGGTTTCTTAGACTTTACCCAACAACACAAGCAATGAAAGGGAAAAAATAGGTAAATAGGAGCTCATGAAAATTAAAATAAATCAAACAACAACTTTTGTTCCTGGAAGGACTTTATCATGAAAGTAAAAAGGTAGCCTATACATTGGGAGAAAATATTTGGAAACCACATACCTGATAAAGATTTAATATTCAGAATATATAAATAAATCCTTCAACTTAACACCAAAAAGACAAACATCCTAGTTATAAAATGGCAAAAGATTTGAATAGACATTTCTCCAAAGAAGATATACAAATGACCAAGAAAAGTACATGAAAAACGGGTGGGCCACGGTGGCTCAACAGGCAGGAATGCTTGCCTGTGGTGTCAGAGGACCCGGGTTCGATTCCCGATGCCTGCCCATATAAAAAAAAATTAAAAAGTACATGAAAAGGCATTGAACATAATTAGCCATCAGGAAAATGCAAATCAGAGCTAATAGGAGATACCATTTCAAACTCATTTGGGCTGCTATTAAAGAAGGAAAAATGGAAAACTACAACTAAGAAAACCTGGAGTAATAGGAATGCTCATTCATTGCTGGTGGAATTGTAAAATGGTTCAGCTGTTGTGGAAAACAGTTCGGCTATTCCTCAGAAATTCTATTCATGAGTATAGAATCACCATGTGACTTGACAATTGCACATGTAATTATATACCCAAGGGACTCAAACAGATATTTGTACACTGATGTTCATAGCAGCATTATTCTCAATTGCAAGAAGATGGTAGCAACCCATGTTCCATCAACTAATGAATGGATAAACAAAACATGGTATAAAGAGACAAAGGAATATTATTTAGCAAAAAAACTGAATGAAGTTCTACTACATGCATGAACATGGGTGAACCTTGATGACATCATGTTGAGTGAAATAAACCAGACACCAAAGCACAAATATTGTATGATCTCACTGATGTGAAATAATTAAAATAAGCAAACTAATAGAGTCAGAATCTAGAATATAGATTACAAGGAGATGGGGTGGGGCTAGGGAATGGGAAGTTAGTCTCGAAATATACAGACTATCTGGAATGATGCAGTGTTTGATAATGGATAGACGCGATGGTAGCACAATGTTGTGAATATAATTATTCACAGTGCTTTCAGATGCATTAAAGTATTTATCTGGAATGTGGTTAGAAGAGGGAAATGTTAGGTTGTATATATTTAGTACAGTAACGGATTTTTTTTTAAAAAAGATGGATGAACTGCAGTATGCCAGCAGCGAACTCTAAGTTAAACCATGGTATAGTTAATAGTACAATTATAAAATGTGCTTTTATCAGTTATAACAAATATGACATGCCAAAGTGTTAATGCTAGAGTGGTATATGGGAATCCTGTATTTTATGTATGATTGTTTTATAAACCCACATCTTCTCTAATAGAAATAAAAGAAAGCATTCCATATTTTGAAAATGGGATAAATCATATCACTGATGTACCAATGTGGAATTTTGTCTAAGGTGTTTATAAAGATGAACAAGTTATTAAAGTTTCCCTTGATGGCATCTAGAGGCAGAAAAGTATTCTCTCTTAGAGGAATTATTTGTCTTGATGTCCAGTAATAGAACCAATCAGATGTCTTAGAAAGGGACTGGGATCTATTAAAAAAAATAGACTATTTGACTTTGATTTTTAAATTAGGTAAAATTGGTTTGCCAGGTATAAACTGGAATATGAACACTCAATGACTAGATTCATTCATAAGTCAACTATATTCCAGAATCCTCTATCATTGTTGAGTTTTACATAACAGTTCAGAAATTCTTATAAGATTATGTTTTAAGAAAAACAATTTGAAGCATCTTAGTTTGAGAAAATCATTATGTCTTTGTAAAATGAAAATTTTATAATAATGTTATACAGTTTGGAAGAATTATGATTTGGAACATTGCCTAATTTGGCAAAAGAACAGATTCTGATTAAGAATCCTATCTTGTTACTATGCAGACATGTTTTTGTCAACATTTTCACTATTTTTTCAGATAAGAATAGTGTGTTTTGGGGAAGTGTTGTAGATGATTTGTATTTTATCTACATACAAGTCTATTACCTGGACTTCAGGTGAACTTTATGCAGCTGCCAAATGAATAACTCTTAAAATGATAAAATGATTAAAATGAGAATAAGACCTCTATACAACCACACATATATGTATATAAATATGTTGATAAGATAATTCATGATTTCATAATTTTTATGATTATATAAATGTTGGTGAATACAGACAAGTAATAAAAGGTAACCCTAACACCTAAAGATCACTTTTTTGATTCTATGGCATTTCATCATAGATTTATGTTTTAATTTATTCTCTAGTCTACTCCTCAACATTTTGAATATTTATCTAATTCGTCATTAGTTAAAACACTGTAAGAAAATTACTGTTTAAAATATTTTATTACATCACTGACAAGCACACATAATTTTTGAAATAGAAATATATTTTTTCCCTTTGAGATTTAAGATTATAAATACTCAAACTTATGGAGCCGAAAAAGTGTTAAGATTAGTATTCGGGGAGGTGAAATTACTTTGAGATTTTAGTCAGGTTTAATTATCAACTGAAAAACTTTTACATTATTTTCTGGTTTCACTGTCTTTGTTTTGAGTGATAATATGTTCATGCAAGTATGATTTCATTATGGATCAATGATTTAAAGAGGTTTAGTCTCTAGTCCAAGTTAATGGAACATTTCCTGATATAGTAATAATGCTTTCTACATATTAGGTGACCTTTATTTTTCCATGTGAATTGCTTTTAATATTGTCGAGGGATGGAAAATTACTATGGGGGTGTGATTCTGCAATCCGTATGTGACTTTCCATATGTAGTAAGGTGCTTGTTCACATTTAATAACCACTCATCTCTTTCCCTAAACCTCATGTTCAGATTCATCAAAGTTATGACAACCAGGACGGAGCTAGAAGCAATGAGAAGTCACATTAGACACATGAGAAAAAATATAAAAGATGAATAGTCCTATTTTAATATTTTTTTTAATTCATGCAGTCTTGAGGCATTTTATTCCTAGTCAAAATAATGTTTAATTTGCTTTTTTTCCAGATATAGTGCTAAATTGGTGTGATGAACGTGGATTTTAGCCAACAAAATAAAGTTGGCATAAAATTTGGCTTAATTGTTTTCTATTATTATTTCAAATTCCCAGTCTTTTATCTAGCAAAAACTCCATTTTTGGATTTTGCCTGGAGTTGCCTTTGAATCCCATAGGATTTTTGAAACCAAGGTTTTGGGGACAATATTGAAAAAACTCATAAGGAAAAAATTCATTGAGTATGTGCAAGGGAGATGGACAATAGAGAGGAGTAAGGGAGCCGGCAGTATCTGAAAATTGAGGCACTGCTCCCTGAAGTTTCCATGCTCTATCCAAATATATACCTATGTTAATCAACTCCCTGTCTCTAGGAGAGAAAGAGACATAGACAAAAAGTCAGAGAGAGAGAAACATCGACAGAAAGATGCAAACGTATGAGTGTTACTGTCTGGACATGCAGAAAAAAAGGGTAGTGAAAATGAATTAAAGGAAGAGTTATCAACGTCAGTTAATTTGACAGATGTTACACTGGTTCTTTTTATACTGTAATTTAGATACTTTCACGTCTTCATGCCATCATTTTCTACCTAATTTTATTGTTTTTCATAAGTCAGTTTTCACTCCATTCTCTGGCTTATTGATCACAATCTCTTGAATCTTTGATTTGCATATTCCTTAAACTTTGACAGCACTTGTAGCTTTTAGAAAGAAAAGATTCCTTTATCATTTTCACAGTCCTATGGAACTTTTACTTACAGGCCTAGCACTGTGGATTTTCCACATAGAAATAGCTTTAGATAATCCTAACAGAGTAAGTAGCTACTATTTTCTTGATATTTATGATGAAAATGTCATAAATATTTATTATTACCCATATTCTGTTTATTTTTCTGAGCCAACACAAATATGATACCAGAATTCTAAACTATTTTTTTCATTTTTCTTTTAAAAATTATCATTCTGTAGTGATTACCTGCCCATGTGTGTGCGTGTGTGACACAGCCCACGTACACATTTACTATTTCTAAGTAATTCTAAGTAACTGGAATAAGATAATCAAAGTATTTATTATTTTTATAATAGAAGTAAACTCTCAGTGGGTTCCTGAATGGTTGCTCTGTAGGTCAATTCACTGGAGTTTAATGTGTGTTCTCTCTGTCACATACTTAAGCAGAGTATAATTTCACTGAGACAGTGTTCCTAAAGGTATAGCTAACTCTGTTTTGTTAACTCAAGACAATGGTTTCCTGATTGCAAAAGAAAGGTAGACTCAAATAAATCCCAAAACTGCATGACAATATCTATATAGGTACTTTGAATTTGGCGCATAGTACGAGTATGTGCAGGGTAGAAATGTCATAGGAAAAGAAACTGTGCATTATGGAAATAATAAACATGTTTAATTTATAAGTCAGAATGTTCTTAAGTTAAAAATTATGTAGGTCTATAAATACAAATAATTCCATGTTCAACAGTTATTTTTGTAATTTTTTTTGCAATCAATAAACTTTTGGTAATGGAACTAATCTTGTATTTGATTCAGCTCTTTACTTTTACTTCAAGATTATTCTCCATCTTTACTAAAGTTTGTGCTCAAAGTATCTTTGTGCTTGCATCGTTAGCAATTGATTTCATTGGTTGTGTGCTTCTCTTCAACACGTTCTACAAAATGCCAGCTAGTATTTCCAGATTTGCCAAAAAATGACTTGGCATTCTCTTTTCTGACTGCTCCTTCCTTGTATTCTTTGCTCTGATTCTGTTCTCTCTAGTAATGTTATCACTACTTTAATGATGAGAGCTGCATTCTGCTCTCTTGGGAGAGAGGAGCCACTTAATGATTAGGGACTGATTTTTCCTTAGGCTGAAACTAAAACTACTAAGATTTAACTCAAAATGGAAAGGGAGTTGTTCTTTTATATTTCCATGTCCAGCAAAATGAGGCATAACAAAATATATAGTAGATACATATCTGATAAGCAAATATATATATATATAATTTGAATTATCAGATTTCAAAAATTATTTTCTATTTCCCCTACATTCCTAATCATTTTTCATAGCATGTGGTCCTTTTCTAAACTCTGTGAGAAAGAATCCATGATTGAATAAGTTTAGGTAATTGCATATTTTGTCATCTGAAGGATCGTGATTCACATGCACTATGAATAGCTCTGAGGATGTGTACAGTAAATAAGTCTGTTTAAACTTTGCATTCTAGTGTTTTCCAGTAACTTTTCTGCTTAGTTCATTATAAAGCTTGTTGTTAGTTTCAGAGAAGGTCCGGAGACATGCTGATCACAGGCAAAGGGATTTATTCAGGCACCGGCATGGTGGGGTTCTGAAGTCAGACTTCAGCCTCCTGAGGAGGAGGATGGAGGATCTTTTATATCTGAGGGATGTGGCGGGGGGAAGAGTGGTA
Source organism: Myrmecophaga tridactyla (assembly GCA_004026745.1). Lineage (NCBI taxonomy): Eukaryota > Metazoa > Chordata > Mammalia > Pilosa > Myrmecophagidae > Myrmecophaga > Myrmecophaga tridactyla. The sequence goes on from PVIY010005561.1 coordinate 7,987, forward strand.
CAGGGGGCTGGCAGGAAAGGACCTTGAACTGTTGACCAAGGGGGAGAGTGAGTGCAGCTTGGGACGTGGACAGAACAGCCTGTTTTGGTGTCGCCTGGAGGTCAGTGAGGGATGGCTTCTGTTCTTTTTGCTCCTTATTTGGGCTCCAAGCCTATAATTCCAACACTTATTAAATCCTCCAAATGTTGTGTCCTAGAGAGTTGAGGAGTTCAAATCCAAGTATCCACATGCACATATATTAAAATTCTCTTTATCACTTAAATCAGGGAACTTAAAAAGAATTATTGTTAGGTAACAAAGTGCTAAGATCACGTCAAACCACAAAAAAAGTATGAGTCTGGCAATATATGCTATTTTTACACTGGGATACAATGGCAGCCCAAATAAAATGTATTCAGTAGACCCCATATGAGGTGGGTTTCAGGAAAACAGGACAGCAGAAAGGTTTGACTAGGTTTTTACTTCTGGATATTTTGTAATAGGAGGCAACAGAATCACTTAGAGAGAGGTGAAGCATTGCTTTGAGAGAGAAGATAGAAGTCATTAAGTTGGTATCAGTTAATATTTCCGAAGTTTAAATGGTAGAATGCTGAGTCTGTGGGGAGAGGCATAGAGGAGGAACATATTTTCAAGGGAAAAAATTCTTAAATGTATATTATTCGAGAGCTAACACTTCACCTTGAATTATATACCTGAAGACAAATACTAAATATTTCTGTATTGTATTATTAATTTATGATCTGTCTCCTCACACTGGAATATAATCTCCATTGGGGTAAACCTATTTTTCTTGTTTTATTCATAACTGTATTCTTGGTGCCTAGACCATGCCTTGCAAAAAAATGGCTTTTAATAAATATTTGTTGAATCAATGAATTATTAAAAATTAAGATAATTCATTATTAACAGCCACTAAACATTTTTGACCTTTCTTTCAAGCCCTTCCTATTCTCCCATACTCAAATTAAATAAATGACTAGAATTGCACCTAGTGAGCACAGAAGTAAGGCAGTATTTCTGAAGTTATGGTCTGAAATCACTACATAAAATCGCTAACACTGTTTGTTTAAAAGTGTCTATATCTGGGTCCTTCCTCTTACCTATTAAATCAGACTTTTTTTCTACTTGGGTCCTGGAATCTTTGAAATGTATACCAAGCTGATTCTTAGGGGGTAATGATTTGAGAGCTTCAGCCATGGTGACAGTATGGACTTAGGAATCCTACGCTATGCCTTGCTCCCATCCCTTCTAGAAGACGGGCTTTGTTTTTAACACAGACTTTTAGAGTACTGGAAGACAGCGTTGGACACTTAGGTCACACAGTAAATATTGATTGAATGATTGCTTGTGATTTTGAAATCAGAGCCCTGGATAATTTCCATTAAAACCTGCTTGTAACCAAAACACGATCGCAAAATTAACAGTTAGTCTTGTTTTGCTGTAATTCTAATGCAGAAAGACATTCAAAAATTCTTCACATCACTGTTAAACTGCATGCAGTCAAGTTCTTAATGCTTCACATGTATGCTTAAATTATTCTTAGATGTATTTTTATTGTTGGTCTTTCTTTGAATCTGTTCACCTGCAATTAAATCTAGTAGGGAAAATGATCAATGCCCATTTTCTGAAATATATTTCATTTATGTCCCTGTCAATACTTCTACAGTTTGAATTTTAATTGAAGATTCATATTCTATGGAGGGTTAAGACCAGAGAATAGCTTTATAGTTTCTAGTACCCTTACTGTATCCCTTTGGTGGAGGGGGTGGGGGACTTTTCGGTACATTGCATGATGTTTAGCAACATCTGTGACCTCTAGTCCCTAGATGCCAGGGGCACTGCCCAAATTCTGGCTCTCTAAAATGCCTCCAGATATTGCCAAATGTCATCTCAAGGACAAAGTATATTCTCAGTTGAGAATCATTAATCTAAAGGGATCTGAGTGGAGCCCTATTATTCCCAGGACATCACCTTGAGTGACATTAAAAGAAGTGTGTATGAGTTGATGTTACCTTATACTCATAAATCTGATTTGTTGAGCCCAGATTTGTGCATGAAGTTACAAAAATAGGATTGAATTTTAATTTATTTGATTCCACCTATTAAGAATGATGAGATCTAAGTCCATATATCCACATCAAAAATTCAGTTGAAGAAGTGGTTATTATATAATCAACACATTTTGTATTGTTAGCCAAAGCAGGTAATACTATAAAAACTAGAGCTGTTCACCATCATTACAAACATTAGAGTGATCTGTACTGCACTACCCACACACTATCTCATCTAATGTTATAGTAACTTGCAAAAGCAGTAATGACAATAGCTGTAAGCCAGCAGCACTTGGGGATTTGGCATACTGAGTCAACTTAGCCTCAATACGAGAGATTTAGATCAATGGTAGAAGGGCACTTTTTATATTGTTATGGGGCAGGAGCTGTTGTTAAATAGAATTGCAGTGCAAGCAATACCAGTCATGAGTTCCTGGGATGCAGCCAGGGTATCAGAATTGAAGGAATGATCGTCCCCATAAAGGCTTCCATAGACGATGTGCTGGATGATTATTGCGGTATATTCTAACAGCTGCCAAATGGTAAACTCAAGTGTGAAATCATTGTATTTTACAATATCTTTATGAAATGAGGCTCAGCATAGAAATGCTTGAAAAGACAGACTAAACTGATCTCATTTTCTAAAAATTGACTGTATATTCTCAAGGTATAAACAATATTTAGACTGAAATTAAGTAACACAACAACATAATGTAATATTTGATAAAAACCAGGATCTTTGCTAATCATAGGCTAGTCTCTTAATGCTTATGATACAAAAAAGATGAGGCAAACATATAAAGCAACAGCTTGGGAATTAGAAGCAAAGCCTGAAAAACATAATGTTTATGCATTTTTTTATTCATAACTAAAGTTTTTCCTTCACTGAGAATTTTGATAGAATTTTTATCTGTATTGAAAAGTTTTGAAAATTCAGAGTCAAATGAAATAATTTAATAGTAATATCAAACACATTTAGAATTGTTTGTATGCCTGTCTCTGACCTAGAAAATAGAAAAACAGTTCATTTTTTTGGATAATTTCATGGAGTTATTAACACTTACAAGCACAAAGTGTGTTAAGAGTAGAAGAAAGATGCAAGTAGTAACACACTTAAAGCAAGAGCTTTAGACTTAGAAAATTTAGGTATATATTTTTACTCTACTCTTACATTTAAAGATATTCTTTGCCTCAATTTTCTGAGTTACCTTTCTTCATTTCTAAAATTTGTTTTTGGGAAAAGTAAATAGTATGATGCATGTAAAGAACCTACATGGAAGTCTGAAGCACAGTAAACATGTACTTTATGCTAATTCCTTCCCTTCCTTTACTTCAAATATGTGGATGTGGTCCTACTATGTACTGTTACATTTTACTGACCTGAAAACCCATGTGGTAAGGCCTTGATGAGATATATAGGTGTATACACTGTACTTGACACAGAGAAGACTTTCAATATCTGTGATAGTTAATAATTCATACATTTTGGTAAAAAACAAATCAAAACATTAATCAGGTGTGCTTACCAACTGAATATTCACATAAAAATTGCAGTAATTCATTGACCTGTATATGCCAAAGTGATTTAAAAGTATTATGCTATGCAAAACTCAAAATATTTGCTGATGTAAAGATTTTTAAATAATAAACTGTTTTATATCATTTTTAGGGTTATAGAAAAATTTCCCAGAAAGTACAGAGAGCTCTCGTATACCTTCTCACTTACATTGTTTTCCCTATTAACATCTTGTTATAAGTATGGTATGTTATTTGTCATTGATGGAGAATTATTGATGCATTATTAACTAAAGGCTATAGTTTACATTAGGGTTCATTCTTTGTGTTGTACAGTTCTTTGTGTTTTCATAAATGGGTAATGTTTATCCACCATTACAAAATTATAATGAATAGTTTTACTGGCCTATGTGCTCCATCTTTATATCCTTAAACCTCCCCAGTCTACGCCCAAACCATTTGGCAAACTGATCATTTTATTGTTTTTATATTTCTGCATTTTCCAGAATGTCATATAGTTGGAATCATACCATAAGTATAGAAAGTTTTCAGACAGCCTTCTTTTCACATAGCAATATGCATTTAAGCTTCCTCCATATCTTTTTTTTTTTTTCTGGCTTGATAACGCAATTCTTTTCATTGCTGAATAATATCTCATTGTACAGATATACCCACAAAAAATAGTTTATTGAAAGGCCAAGGATAGCTTCCAATTTGCAGCAGTTCAGAATAAAGCTGCTAAAAACATTAGCATGCAGGTTTTGGAATGGACACATATTTTCAACTCCTTTGGGTAAAAATATAGGATCACATTTGCAAGATCATACAGTAAGCCTCTGCTTAGCCTTGTAAGAAACCACCAAACTGTTTTCTGAAATTGCCATACCCATTTAATTGTTTAATTAGAGAAGTTGTGGGTTTACATAACGATTATGCATAAAATACAGGATCCCTATATCCACTCTAGCATTAACACTTTGCATCATTGTGGTACCATTTGTTACAATCAACATGCTTTCTTCACGGTTTGTTCACATTATCACATGTATCAGAACTTGATTTTTATATTGAATAATATTTCATTTATCCATTCCTTGGTTGATGGAAACTTGAATTATTTCCATCTTTTGTCAATTGTGAATAATGCTGCAGTGAACATCCTTGTGCAAATGTATGTTGGAGTCCCTGCTTTTAGTTCTTTTGCGCTCATGCCTACAAGTAGGATTGTTACATCCTACTTTAACACTACTTGTGTTAAAGGATTTCCTTATATATTTTAGATCTTAAACCTTAATAAGATATGTGGTTTCTAAATATTTTCTCCCATTGTGTAGGTTGTCATTTTTCTTTCAAGATAAAATTCTTTGATGCAAAATGTTTTTAATTTTCAAAAGATCCCACTTATCTAGTTTTTCTTTTGTTGCTTGTGTACTGAGTGTAAAGTTTAAGAAACCATTGCTTAACCCAAGGTACTATAAATGTATTGAAGATGCTACCCCACATTTTCTTCTAGGAATTTCATAGTTCTGGCTCTTATATTTATGTCATTCATCCATTCTGAGTAGATTTTAGTTTATAATGTGAGGTAGAGATCCACCATCTTTTCTCATTTTTTTTCTTGTTGTTGTTGTTTGTTTTGTTTTGTTTTTCTTTGCAAATAGAGATTAGTTTTCCTAATGCCATTTGTTAAATAGACTATTTGTTCCCAACTGAGTGGTCTCTGTCCCCAGTCAGAAATCACTGGCCATAATTGTGAGATTTCTGAACTCTCAGTTCAGTTCCATTGGTCTGTATATCTGTCCTTATGCCAGTGTCATCCTGTTTTGATTATTGTGGCTTTGAAATAAGTTTTAAGATTTGGGACTATGAGTCCTCCAACTTCAATCTTTGTGAAATGGCTTTGGTTATTCCAGCTCCTTATTATTCTCTATAAATTTGATGATTGGCTTTTCCATTTCAGCAAAGAAGGTTGCTGGAATTTTTATTGGGACTGTATGGAATCTATAAATCATTTTGGGAAAAATTGTCATCTCAATAATATTTAGTCTTTCAAGCCGTGAACACAGAATATCCTTCCATTTATGTAGGTCATTGATTTCTTTAAGCAATGTTTTGTCATTTTCTGTCCTTTTATTTTATGTTAGATTTATTCCTAGATATTTGATTCTTTTAGTTGTTATTTTAAATGCAAATTTTTTTCTCAATTTCTTCTTTCTTGTATATTACTAGTATAGGGAAATTCTACCGATTTTTAGATCCTGATCTTATACCCAGTCACTTTGCTGAATTCATTCATTATATCCAGGAGTTTTGTTTTGTATTTTTTCAGGATTTTCTGTATATAGGATCATCTGCAAATAGTGAAATGCCTCTCCTTTTTCAATTTGAATGGTTTTTAATTTCTTTTTCTTGTCTAATTGCTCTGGCAAGAACTTCCAGTAAAATGTTGAATAACAGTGGTGACAGTGGGCATCTTTGTCTTGTTTCTCATCTTAGAGGGAAAGCTTTCATTTTCACAATTAAGTAGGATGTTATCTTTGAGTTTTTCATGCATGTGCTTTGACAATTTGAAGGAGTTTCCTTAATCTAATTAAGTGGCATATTATATTAAATTATTTTCTTGTATTGCACCACTTTTACATAACAGGGTTAAATCCCACTTGATGATGGTACATAATTTGTTGAATGTGTGGTTAGATTTGATTTGCTTGTAGTTTGTTGGAGATATTTGCATCTATATTCGTAAGAGACTTTTGTCTGTAATTTTCTTTTCTTATGCTGTCTTTGTCTGGCTTTGTTATCAGGATGATGTTGGCCTTGAAGAATGTATTAGTTTGTTTACCTTCTTCATTTTTTTTTTATGTGTTTGGGCAGCAGTAGTGTGAATTATTCTTGGAATGCTTGGTAATATTCCCATGTGAAGCCATCTGATCCTCGGCTTTTCTTCATTAGGAGATTTTTTTAATTATGTATCCAATCTCTTTACAAGTTATTTGTTTATTGAGACCTTCTATTTCTTCTAGAATCTGTGTAGGTTGTTGGTGTGTTTCTAGGAATTTGCCCATTTCATTTAGGTTATCTAATTTGTTGGTGTGCAGTTGTTCATAGTGTCATCTTAGAGTCCTTTATATTTCATTGGGGTCATTAGTAATGTCCCTCTGACATTTCTGATTTCAGTTATTTGTGTCCCCTCTCCATTTTTCTTTGTCATTATATCTAAAGGTTTATCAGTTATATTGATCTTTTCCAAGAACCATCTGTTCTAGTTTGCTAGCTGCTGAAATGCAATATAACAGAAATGCAATGGCTTTTAAATAGGGGAATTTAATCAGATGCTAGTTTACAGTTCTAAGTCCGAGAAAATGTCCCAATTAAGACAAATCTATAGAAATGTCCAATCTAAGGCATCTAGGGAAAGATACCTTGGTTCAAGAAGGCCGATGAAGTTCAAGGTTTCTCTCTCAAGTGAGAAGGCACATGGTGAACACAGTCAGGGTTCCTCTCTCATCTGGAATAGCACATGGTGAACACGGCGCCATCTGCTAGCTTTCTCTCCTGGCTTCCTGTTTCATGAAGCAGCCCGGGAGGCATTTTCCTTCTTCGTCTCCAAAGGTCGCTGGCTGGTGGACTTCTGTTTATCATGGCTATGTTGTTCTGCTCTGCTCTCTGTGAATCTCCTCATTCTCCAAAATGTTTCCTCTTTTAGGGGACTCCAGAAACTTATCAAGACCCTCCCAAATAGGTGGAGACATGTCATCACCTAATCCAGTTTAACAACCATTTTTGATTAAATCACACCTCTAGGGAGAAGATCTGATTACAGTTTCAAACATATAGTATTGAATAGGGATTATTCTGCCTTTATGAAATGGGATTTAAATTAAAACATGGCTTTTCTAGGGGAAATACATCCTTTTAAACCAGCACACCATCTTTTCAGTTTTGTTGATTCTATCTTCTTTTTCTAATTTTAATTTCCTTTATCTCACTCTAATCTTGTTTTTCCTTCCTCTGCTCACTTTGGGTTTAGTTTGTTCTTCTTTTCCTAGTTTTTCCAAATTTGAATTTAGTTTTCTGATTTTATATCTTTCTCCTTTCTAATGTAAATATTTAGAGTTATAAATTTTCCTCTCAGCACTGCCTTTGGTATGTCCCATTAGTTTTGATACAATGTATTTCCATTTTCATTTGCCTCAAGATATTTCTTTTGATATTTTATCTTTAACCCATTTATTGTTTTAGAGTATATTGTTTAATTTCCACATATTTCTGAATTTTCCATTGTTCCCTTTATTATTTTATTGTAGTTTCAATCCATTGTGGTTGGAAAATATTCATTAAGTGATTTCAATATTTTTTAATTGATTTAGAATTGTTTGTGATCCAGGGAGGCTGCCGTGGCTCAGCAGGCAGAGCTCCGACCTGCCGTGCTGGAGGTCTGGAGTTCGATCCCTGGTGCCTCCTGCCCATATGCAAAAAATTAAAAAAAAAAAAAAAAAAGAATTGTTTGTGATCCAACATATTGAGTTTCTGGAGAGTGATCCATGGGTATTTGAGAAGAGTGTGTATTCTGTCTGTTAAATGTAGCTTATTTAGACTAACATTCTGGTCTTCTAGATTCTGATTGATCTTCTTTTTAGGTGTTCTATTTATTATTAAAGTCTTTTACTGTTCCATCAATTTCTCCCTTCAAATCTGTCAATATTTGCCCTCTCTCCTCTCTCTCTCTCTCTCTCTCTCTCTATATATATATATATATATATATATATGTATATGTATATGTATATGTATAGGTATATGTATAATATATTATATTTTACATGGGCAGTCGCTGACATGGCCGGCAAGAATTCTGCCACTGAACCACCATTGCACCACCCTTGCTTCATATATTTTTGGCTGTGCTGTTAGAGGCAAACATTTTTTAAAACTTTTATGTCTTCTTGTTGAACTGACCCCTTTATCTGTATAGAATGACTGTCTTTTTCTATTTTAACAGGTTTTGACATAAAGTCCACTTTTTTCTCATATAAGTATAGCTACTCTAGCCCTCTTTTATTTACTATTTGTGTGGTATATATGTTTTTTATACTTTCACTTTCTACCTAATTATGTCCTTGAATTTAAAGTTAGTCTGTTTTAAACAGCATATGGTTGATAGACATTTTTATCTGCTCTGCCAGACTCTGCCTTGACTGGAGTGCTTAATCCATTTACATTTAAAGTTACTACTGATAATGCAGACTTTTTCTTGTTATTTTGGGGTTTTTTTGTCTTTGTAAATCTTGCATCTTTTTTGTTCTTCAAGTCTTCCTTTAATGCCTACTTTTATACTTATTGAATTATTAATTTGTACCATATGAATCCCTTCTCATTTTTATTTGGAAATATTTTCATATATTTTTCTTTTAGTTACTGTGGGATTAAAATTTAAATCCTAAATATATGTCAGTCATATTTGATAACAACTTGATGTCCATTGCTTATACATACATTGTTCCTATACCCCTCTTACCTACTCCTCTTTTGTCTTTTGTATTTGTTAATACAAATTATATGGTATGTCCAAAACCATATATAGATTTATCATTACTTTTCATGTACTTGCATTTTAGTACCTGTAGGAATAAGAAGTAGAGTTATATCTCAAACAATGCACTACAATAATTCCAGCATTCATAATTACTCAAATGGTTCTTTACCAGAGGTCTTTATTCCTTTATTCTGCGTTGAACCATGGCCTTGTTTTGTTTTCATTTCAGTATGAAAACTCCCTTTAGCATTGCGTGTAGGGCATGTGTAGTTATGATGAACTTCTTTGCCTTTTGTTTTTTTGAGAATGTCTTAATCTCTCCTTCATTTATGAAAGAAAGTCTCGACAGATATAAAATTCTTGTTTGGCAATTCTTTTCTCCTGACACTTCTAAATATTCCTATCTACTGTCTTCTAGCCACAACGGTTTCTGATGAGAAACCAGCACTTAATCTAATTGGTACTCACTTGTACATAACATGTCGCTTCAGTCTTGCAGCTTACAGAACTGTCTTCTTGTACTTTGCATTCAACAGTTTGACCAGTATTGCATGGGGCATGTATTTCTTTGATTTTATCCTTATTGCTGTTCTTCTGGGCATTTTGTGGATGTGCATATTCATGTCTTTTGCTACATTAAGAAAGTTTTCTGTCATTGATTCTTTGAATATTCCTTCTGTCTTTTCTCTCTTTCTTCTCTTTCTGGGGCTTCTATAATGCAATATATGATATATCCAAAATACGGTATATTAATTGGTATCCAAAATTCTTTTTGTCTTTTTGCTTCTCAGCCTCACTATTTTTAATTGTCTTGTCTTTGATTCTTTCTTTTATTCTACTCTGCTTTTGAAACCATCGTAGGAGTTTTTCATTTCAGCTATTGTGGTCTTCAACTACAGTACTTCTGTTTGTTCCTTTTTATAATTTTTGTTTCTTTATTGAGAGTCTCATATTGTTCATTCCTTCTTTTCCTGTTATCTTTTAGTTCTTTTTCTCTATTTTCCTTCATCCTTTTGAGCAGTTTTAAGATCGTTTTTTAAATGGCTTTGTTTAGTGTTTTCTGAATTTTTATCTTCTCCCTGTGGATGGCCTTTATTTTCTGTTTGTTTTTCTTGCACTCTTTTGTTGAACACTGTACATTTTAATATTTTAAAATGTTGACTCTGTTAGTTATTTCCTCAGATGTCTATTTCTTGAGTTTATAATCAACTGGTGATATGATTGAGAACTTTTTTGAGTCAGGAGCTAACAAAACCAAGCTAACCTAGCAGAAAATACCTTTAACCATCTTTGTAAATGTGCTTTTCATTTGCTCGTGCTCCCCTTCAGATTTCAGCCTCCAATTCAGGAAGTTCAGCCAAGGTGAATGCAGAGTGCAGAGTCATCCGTGTCATTTCTTGACCTGTGTCTTCTCTTTGGCTTGTGCTCTCTAGTGTCCTTAGGGGTTTCCCTGCTTGAATACCTGGTAAAAGACCTTCTCCCTCTCCTGGGTGTTCCACTGAAGTCCTTACAGTAGGTTTAAGCCTTTGCCCCAAGTTGTGTAACTTGTTTCTTTCACCACTTTCTTTGTCTCAAACTGCTTTTACCTGTATAACAATTTCTGAGAATGGAGCACACAGGAAAGGAATTTCCCAAGTTACTATTTCCCAGCAGGAAATAGGCCAGGGACTCACAATGAGTGTGCCACATGCCTACAAACTGCTCTGTAGAGGGGCTGAGGGAGCTGCTGGGAAGGGCACTCAGGAACTTCTTCCACAGCTCTCCAAAGCTGCGCTTTCTTGACTTGGCTCCTGCCCAGCAAATGTGGTCATTCAGTTGTACTTTCCAGCTCTGAAGGAGAGTACTCTCTGTAAGTCTCCTACTCTGTCTCTGTCTTGGGTGGATTGGAGAAATGGTCACCCTCAGCTGAGACCCCAACAATACAAAGTAGCCAAGCAGTGATCAGTGATTGGCCCACACTTCTTTCAAAAGGAAATGGATCTCAAGGAAATGGATGTTTGAATTCAAGAGAACCCCAATACCAAAGAACACACCAGGCAGAAAGTTACCCATGAGATTTTATTAGGGACTTACGAACAGGAGAAGATCCTTTCCAGTGGCAGCCAGCTGGGAAATTTGAGTCAGCATTCTTGAAATGCAAGTCACTATTCTAAACTGAGAGGGAAGTGGGGTTTTTATAGTGAGCATAGACAAAGCAGGCACAGAGCCAAGAGAGTGCCTGCGCATGTTGCTAACAAAGTTAACTATTTTCGTATAGTAACATTTCAGGGTTTCCTAAAACATGTAGAATACAGAATCATTCAAAGAAGTTTCAGAACATCTGTCTGAGTCCCTTGACCATTCCTTCACCTTCCAGAGTGCTTTGGTCATACAGTCTGTTACCTGCTTACAGCTCTGTTTTTGTTCTCTCTTCCCCTAAGGGTAGAGGTCCAGACCCTTTGGTTGCCACAGTGGGCTTTCATACCCATCTCTGGGCCCAGGAAGCTGTGTCAGTGGCTGAATCCCACTGCTGTCTGCTATGAGAGTGGGGATGGGTGAAAGTAACAGCTGCATGGAAAGTGTAATTTATTGGTATTTACAGTAATATACCAGCCTCTTCCTCCTGCTCTTCTCTGAATGATGAATGGTGTTCCAAATGGACTCCAGAGTTTTTGAATGGTTGATTCAGTCACTTCCTACCTGTTTAATTGTTGTTCTGATGCAGAGACTGATTGCTGGAGCTTTCCATTTCACCATATTCCTCAATTCCTGCTGTGACATTTTGCATTCCTACCAACAAATAATAAGTTTAATTGTTGTTCCACATCTTCACCAGCATTTTGTGTTGTCTGTGTTTTGAATTTTCTCTATTCTAATAGGTTTGTAGTGGTATTTCATTGTTGTTTTAATTTGCAAATTCCTGATATATGATATTGAACATCTTTACCCTATGCTTATTTGTCGTCTATCTGTTAGATGTATATTTTTTGATGAAGTGTCTATTCAGTTCTTTTGCTTATTTTTCAACTGGATTGTTTTCTTATGAATTTTAGTTGTTCTTTGTATATTTTAGAGACAAGTCTGTTGTCAGATATGTGTTTTACAAATACTTTTCACAGTTTATGACTTGTCTTTACATTCCCTTTATGTAGGGATTTTTATTTAATTTTTTTTTTGGCTTTTACAGATGAAGATACTGAGGAAAATAACTTTTTTAATATTTTCCATGTAATATATGGGGACCTGGGATTTAACTGAAGATGGACTGATTTGGAATTCACACTTTTATCTATTATGCTAAAGTTCTTCTCTGCTCAAATTTTTAGAAATATCCAATTCCTTCAAATTTTGTTAAAAAAAACATTACATACATGTTCTGTATTAACTATACCTCCACACATGATAAGACACAAATAGGAGCCTTTATTCATTAACTGCCACTATATTTGGACAGGTTATAGCAGATATGGCACACAGGGAAGAGTTGTCTGTGATTCTTTGGTCAAATGATGGGACAAAGCATTCCTTTTTACTCACTACTCGTGGAGGATATGCGGGTGAAGCCCCATTAGTGGGTTCTATGAAGACGTCACAAGCACCATTTTACATTTTTTGAATAATCTAATTGAATACACATGTCGATGTCTGTTTGGCATAAATATAGTGATTAGATGGTAAAACTAGAATTATTGATGCCTCCTGTGTTCCTGTCATCAATTAACTTGCTTCTATACTACCTGCATGGTAAACTTAATTGCACTTGGTAGAAATTACTTTGGAACAAGTTCCTTCCTTTAGAGTTGGGATTGTGTAGTCATTAGTTGACATTATATATTCATTGTTTGTTGATTAATGTCCAATGCCCACTGCAATACCAGGAAATTCATAAAGGGTATTAAATCTTAAAAATAAATGCTTTGGGTTGATGAATTCTTAATTTATTGATAGATTTAAAATACCACTTGATTTAAGTTTGACAGCGGCGTTCATTCTTATAACCCAAATATAACTATATTTAAAAACTAAGACAATACAAGATGTTTGCTACTTGCATTTAAAGTTCATAGTGAATTCATTTTCTTTTCATTTCTCATGTACTTATGTATAGGTAATTCCCATTTCACATGGATACACATTTGTCTTTTAATTCAACAAATATTTATAGAAATTAGCATGTTATATTAAAAAGCAGTGTTACAGGATCGCTTGTCTTAGGTTCATATATAGTACAGTCTAAACTGTTAATAGTACCATTCGGCAAAAGTCACTTATCCTCATTGTGATCCAACTTCCTTATTCTCTAGAACAATGCTAATTTCCTTTTCTTTGCTTAAAAGTGTAAAATTCTGTTATTAACAATGCAGTCTGAGGAAGACAATACCCAGCATATTGGGATTTGTTCATATGATATAATTTTGTATGTTATCTATTTCTCCAGAGTAAAAAAAGTTTGACTGGGAGAAATATTGTTGATGATTATTTTCTAAAATTAAAATATTACAAAGATCAGGAATAATTGCAATAATTTTGCAAATGCCACAGTCTCCTAGGAGTCAGATATAACTTTCCAAAAAAATAGTCATGGATTACTATTAAGTTGGATATTATCCAACAGAGGAAAAAAATGACAGAGCTAGTTTCACCGAAGCATCACTCAAATTGGACATGATAGGACAGATTTATCTATGGCTTAGTTGTGTTTGTTATATATCTAAACTGGACTTTTTATAGTATAAACAAATAACAAGTATTTAATTTTTTCTAAATAAAGGCTTTCTCTGATCTTACTGTACAGCTTCTTAGAGAAATGAGTATTCTTTTGAAATTGAAAGGTCCTTGCAGCTGTATTTGATAGAACTACCAAAAGCCAGCTATGAAACTATTAAGGGTAAAGAGCTATTACAGTTGAGTTCAACATTGTTTGGGGAACAAATCATACACATACACTCAGAGAACAAAAAGTTACGTTTCATTTGGCCACAGATGGCGAGAGAATTGTGATGAATTTGAGTTAATTTAATTGTATTTATTGTATAAGGCATGGATGATGTTAATAGAAGACTTTAGTGAAACAAATTGCCAGATAAGATGATATGTTTAAAAGTAGAGTGTGTGCATAACCAATGGAAAGGAATTATGCAGTACATCAAAAACATATTTATACTAAATGTTTCCTGAAACACATAAAAGCACATAATTCATTTCAGTGGCTTCTGTTATACTTAGGGTAGAGTAATTAAAATAAAGTAATAACCATAATAAGTGAAATAAAACTGTAATAGAATATAAAGTATAAATCAATAAAGCAGATTTCCTAAACCATATAAAAATAAATATTATTGTTTCATAGCTACCCTCTCTGTGCTTCTTTGGTTTTAATTTCACACAAGAGCTCTCAAAATGTTTAGGAAATAGATAAAGCAAGTGAAAAAAAAAAGGAGGTTTAGAAGGAAAAATCAGTAACTATATTTGCATAATTAAAAAGACTTGCAGGAAGTAGATGATTTTAGCATTTTACAGAAAAAAGCGATGGCGTTGTGAGAGGATGTGGACATAGATAAAAAGTAATGTATGAGTATGTACTGAGTACTTATTGTGCTAGGCAGTGTGAGTATGAGAGTATGGTCTAATTTATCTCAGTTATCTGATATTACTTAATTTAGTGCTCAGAACAACCTTATGAGGCAGAATATTATTATCCCTGATTAACCAATACAGAAACTCAAGCTTTAAAAAGTTAAGCTGTATGCCCCAAAACACTCAGTATACGGGAGAGTTGGATTCAATTCTGATCTGCATTATTGTTAGGATGTTAGGGAAAGTTAAGAAGAAAGGCAGTAGAAAAATCTAAGAGAACTGAATGAATTTAATTTTCTAATTAATTAATTTAATTTTAGTTTTTCTAATTGGTTTTTAATTTTTTTTAATTTTTGATTTTAAAATAACTAGTTCTCTCTTCAAAGAATTTTCATAAATATTTACTCAAAAATGTATGGTTATAGGCAAAAGATGAGGCAGTAGGGACTGGCAAAATTCCATTTTACATGTCCAGAGGATAGGTTAGGACAATTGCTCAGCATCACAGCACTAACTCCTAAGAGAATGTAGATTAAAGCCATTGTCCATGTACTGCTTTCACTTCTCTTTTTATTAGTTTGTTAGACCACCAGTCTTAAAATAAAAATGTTAAAAGGGCCCATCATTAAGGGATTTTAGAAGGGATTGATGCAGCCAATTTAAAGGACATTATGGATTTTCATTGATTGTTAACGAGCCAAAGATGCAATTCTTTGTTACATGCAATTTTTTATATACTTACTTCTAATATTAAAGTGGCCATACATCTTTAGATTCAGTCTTAGCAAGTTCAGATTTCAGGTGAGTGATTGATTCATTTATGAATCTGGGGAGAACTTCATGAAGACTGTTTTTAATCCCATCCTAACTATGTCTTTCTTCATAGGAATAGTATACATAAGTGGCTAAGAAGCAAAGCTTTAAGAAAAATGCTTTAAGAACACTGCTGTAAAGCAAAACTTTAAGAAAAATATTGTTTACATCTTTGGAAATAAATATAAACAGAATTATGAGAAAGACAAAATCATAATTCTCTGTAGTGCCATACTATCTCCCCTCCTCCCACCTTCTCTTTTCCTGTAAGCCTCTGAAAGAAGTATCATTCCTATTTTACTCCTGAGACACCTGATAAACTGGCTTACAGAATACCACAGGGATAGAATGGAAACTTATCAAGTGTTTGCTATACTGTATCATAACCCCTTTCTATTCCTGAATATTTAAAATTGAAATTCTAACTAAATTTTGAAATCAAATTCATGTGAATGCAATATTAACTTGCATTTTAGTATGTTCAGACAAGAAAACAATGCAGTATCGTTTTAAGAGTTTACTTTTGGATCTAATCTTACTTAATCTTTATTAAGGATGAAAAAGTGTAATAAGGGGTTAGAATAAAGAAAGCAGTAACAGAACCAGGCATATATTGAAATTTGGAAGGTATGGTAAGGGAAAACAAAGAGGCTGAGAGGATGTTTCTCAGAAAAGAAATCACGAATAGCCACTTAACATATGAAGAGATCAGGGAAAGGCAAATCAAGATTATAATGAAATGCCAGTCTATGCTCATTCAGTTATTTAAATATCTATTTAAATGTGCAATACCAAATGAAGGAGATGATTTGGACAAATGGAATCATTTGTATACTCCCAAGGAAGTGTAAACAGACAAATACTTTGGAAAACAGTTTCGAATTTAATCATCAAAGATGAATACTTACAGACACAAATCTAGCAATTCAGCTCCTAGAAATATCCCAGTAGAAATTCTTGCATATGGCTAAAGGACACAGCTGCAAGAATATTTAAACCAAAGCTTTTAAAGTAGTTGAAACCTGGAAACTAACCCAGATACTGACAAATATATATAGTCATATATCAGAATATTATATAGCAGTCAAAATAAATGACCTTTAAGCACGTGCAGAAATATGAATGATTGGTAGGAATATAATATTAAATTATAAAATTATGAAATATGGCATACTGCATGATAGACGATTTTTAATACTATAAGCACCTTACCACAATTATGATTTCCTGATTTTTCTTACAGCTAAGTATGCATGTACTATGTCTATATTTATGTATCTGAAAAATTTTCTGGGCATTTGCCTATTTACATGTTCTGTAGATATTTCACTGAGAGGAATTACTGTATATGTAATTGTTGATTTTAGAAACTGTCTTGAAATTACTCTCTTTCCAAGTGCAAAATCTGAGGTTCACAGAATAAGCTAAATTACCGAACAAATACGTTTTTACCCCTTATTTGATATTCTGTTTATAACCCTAATTGAATTTTTCTGATCTGTATTGAGCCTTTTTCTTGAAATTGCAAGATTTGCAAGACAAAACTATCAGCTATATGTTTAAATAAAAATACACTCTTTATACAAATGTCAATTTAAAAGTAATATAATTCTAATGCAGAGGTTGTCTCTTTCTGCAGTTATGAACAATAAAGACTAATGATTATTTTAAATTTCATGGCAGAAAATATTATTTAATTATTCGTGTTTGTCTTCTAAATATCCTGTTCGAGAATTTATAGACTAAATAATTTACATGTAAAATTCATTTGGACTGTATTTGACCTTTATCTTTTGTTTTACATTTAAGTATCTTCTCATTTTATTGAAGAAATGAATATGCACTGTCAAGGAAAAACTGCAGCAGACAGTGTTAAACAGGCAGATGACTTCATTAAGGGGGTGCTGTGGGAGGGGAGAGAGCAGAACTCAATTCTGTCCTTAGGACAGCGAGCTTTGGAAGGGGTGGAGCAGGTTAGAGGAAAAGTCTGAAGATAGTAAAGGGGGTTGATCCCTGGGATGTATGAGAGATTTACTGAGGTTGTGGGTAGGACCACTTGTTTGTGAGTGTTTTCTTTTGCTATTAAGTAGGTCATCTGGAGTCTGTACAGGCTGGGAGAGAGGGGGAAGGAGATAAGGAACCAAACTCCATTAAGAGTCTCTCAGACGCCCGAGTAGCCTGGGTGAGAGAGGGGAGAGAGGGGGAGGGTGGTGTGAGATTGATATTTACAGTAGTTAGGGTCTGAAGTTGTCTTTTTATTTTTTCTTCCTGTAGTCCCAGATGGTTTTTTTGTTTGTTTGTTTGTTTGTTTTTTTCAGAGCAAGTAGGTAGAAAATCCATGGAGTACACATGCGAGAAGGAGCATGCGGGCACTCTCAAAAGAGGATAGAGGCCATTCCTAGTTTTTCTCTGCAGTCTCCCAGTTGCAGGACTAGTTTCAAGGTAGTCAGGACAGGGGAAAGAACAGAAGGGGAAATGCAGAGAATAAAGCTCTTAGCTTGATCAAGAGAAAGACCACTCCTGGTCAGAACTTATGAGCATAGGTTTGGTGGGAAGCATGGAATTAGGTAAGATTGATCACTATTGGATGGACAATTTGTGAAAGGCCATTTTTGGGGGGTGAGACTTAAACAGGATGTGCTAGGCACATGGAATAAATTCTAAAAGCAAAAGTGGAGATAAAGGTAGGCCACTTCTAAATGTGGTAACGAAGAGGATAGGTTTTATTATTGATACCAAATTGTTTGGGAAAACCTACCTTTATTATGTACTTACTAGTTTAGAAACTTCCAAAGATTTTAAGCCTAAAACTACATCCATTAGAGATTCTTTCTCACTATTGTTTGTTCTAATTTTGTAAACTGCTTTATCACCTAAGATATTATTTCTGTGTGAAGAAATATAACATAGAGTCTAAGGACAATTTATGTGTGAAAATGAAATGTGCTATTTTTTTCTCTTTTCCTGGAGAATGCCTATTAATTTAACTTCATTTCGTTGTTCACTTTTATCATGCTGATAAAAAGTAACTGATGAGGAGTGGGCCATGGTGGCTCAGCAGGCAGAGTTCTCACCTGCCATGCCGGAGACCTGGGTTTGATTCCCAGTGCCTGCCCGTGAAAAAAAAAAACAACTAACTGATGAGTCAGTTTTTTGTTCCTATAAAGCCTTGGGTATGGTGAATACCCTTAGACTCTGCAAAAATGGTTAATGTTAGCTTCTAAAATAGGTAAAAGGAGCAAAATTTCCTGAATTGAATGTCTTTAATGAACTTAATTGAATTAAGGTAATGCTTAAAACTTAGTGTTAAAATGGTACACTGAGTTTTCTGACTTTCCAAAGGAATTGAAAGCAACAGATTTAATTTGAAGAATACCTGGATGAATAAGGGAAAACTACTTAGAGATTTGGAAAGAGAGTAAATCTTGAGAAAAAAAAAAAACATTCCCTTTCAAGAGACTGTATAAAAAACAGGAAAAAATGGTATGGTCCATGTTGTAGAACTGAGTCCAAATATGATTTTTACTGAATCATTTATTTTAATAGCTGGTTAACAAGGAAGGCTATAGATTTATCATTGTTATCATTCCTATTGCCACTGGCAACAGCATAATATTTAAAGTTAATTTGGAACTGAAGTCTTATTATTTGGCACTCTAATTACTTGTCTCAGTGCATAATGTAGCCTAAGGATGATAAAACTGGGACCACTGGGAAAGACAACAGTCAGAAAATTGGAATGATTGAAGCTCTGGGCATAATGATTAGAGGTATTTCAGACTGCTGAAAGACAGTTGAAATGTTTGGTGTCTTGTCTGAAGGGCTTTTCCTCCCAAATGTTGAAAATACATTGCTGCTTGTTTTTGAATTGCAATTTTCAGCAATTTAGGTGGAAATTTGCTTTCCTGCTCCAAGCCCCACCACACTCGTATTTGAATTAGAATATTTATACCTTATAAGACAAGTAATCTTTTAGCACAATAGTGGTACTTTATGCATTGTTACCAATATGCAGTTTACTTTCTTACTGAATAAATCAGCCTTTCAAATAATAAGAAAATTTCATTTATTCAGTAAATGCTTTTGAGTACCTACTATGTGCTAAGCTCTAAATCTGGCATAAGTGATAGAAAGATAAATACAAGGCTAATGTTCAATTCTGTGCATTAGTAAAATTCACATACCAGTGATGGAAAAAAATGCATAAACAGATCATGACAATATATGGTTTTTTGTGACATAAATATATGATTGGAATGATTTCTGACCTACCCACCTGTAGTTTGGTCAAACTGCATCCCTAAGTAGAGGGTCCAGTTCTCTACCAGACTGCTTTTACGTAAGATACCTGATACAAGTTCAGGGTCCACTGTAAGCTCTGTACTTATGATTACAGCTTTATTATAGCAAATGATAGAAATCAGAATGAGCCAAATGAAGAGATGCATAGGACAAGGTCTGGGAGAGTCCCCAGATGCAAAATATCCCTTCGTCTTCTCCTGGTAGAGTCATGGACAACATTATCTTCTCCGAGCCAAATGTATGACAGTTTGCATGGAGTATGGCCAACCAGGAAACATTATCTTAGCTTCAGTATCCATGGATTTTATTGGGTTTCATCATACAGACATGACTGATTGAATCATTGGTCACATTATTGAACTCAATCTCTGGACCTGTTTCTCTTCCTGGAATTCAGGCTGGTATCACATGTCTCAATGACCCAGCAGTTTCATCACTTGGGTAGTCTTTCTGCAATGATTAGCCCCCACCCTTAACCTAGGTGGCCATGCCCCCCCTGAGTGATAGCATGGACTATCCAATCTGGTGGTGGACGACACCATGGATAATAAAGGCCCCCCTACCTGGAAATTCCAGAGGTTTAGAGGGGATCCTCCAGAAGTTGGGACAAAGGACAGACTCGTCTTTGGGTGAAGTTATTTCTTCACTACACAAGGTTACACAAAGAGAACAGAGGAATGATGACTAACTTTGCCAGTGGTCTGTGGAAGCAAGGGAAGTATGAAAATTCTTTCAGAAAAGAGATTACATTTGAGCTGATTCTTGATGAATGCATATTTAGTTAGACATACATGGTGGGAGAAACCACTTTTATGGGAGAAACAGTGGAACATATTAACCAGTAAATCACAACAGTATCAAATACAGCAGCTGCAAAGTGCTTTCATGGTATTGCAGTTAGTTCAGGGTTGAGCACATACAACTGGGACAAAGGGTAGATGAAAAGGATGTGTTTGAGGTGCAAGGGTGGGTCAGTGATAGAATTCTCTCCTGCCACTCAGAAGACCCGGGTTCGATTCCTGGCCCATGCACTTCACACACAAGCAAACAAACAAGCATTACAAACGAAAAGCCAAACAAAAATTCAACAAATGGTGCTGCAAGAAGGGGACACTCACATGGAAAAAGAATGAAATGTGACCCCTGCCATACAGCATATAAAAAAAAAAAAAAAAAGGATGTGTTTAATACTGAAGAAAAACAGCTTTACTCTGTAGGTAGTGGAGAGTAATAAAAAGCATTAAAAGGGGGATTAATAATGGAGAAGATTTGAATCCTAGACCATCTAGTTCTGGTAGCTATGTGGAGACACTTGGGAATCCAATTAGAAAAGAATCAAATACTCTTCAGGAAAGATGTTAGAGACTTGTAGTAAAGCAGTGGCTCTTGGTAATAGAATTCCCAAGGGTAAAGTTGTTCAGAGAATCCAATTTTTGAACTAGTTTAAACAATTTTTAAAAAGATGAGTTTCTTAGTTGTTTTTATCTTTTGATACAGCAGGAGGTAAATGGTGGAAATGTTCTTAAAAATATATGAAATAGAAGGAAACATCCTCTGTTTCAGTTTGGGCTTTTAATATAAAGTTCAGTATTTCTGAAGACTCGTATTTTTGGTTTCTAAGTTACAATCCAGGTGCAGTTCAAAAATATAATAAACACTGATCTTTCTCCCTCATTATGAAAGCTCAAGAATGAAATTTAATTAAGCCCCTTCTTTCATTCAATAGTATTAGCCTTGCCAGGTTAATTGATACCTGGTCAAAGCAATATTGATCTGCTAAAAGCAAATCTATTTCTAGTCCCAACAATTAAAACATTTAAATAGGCTCCATCTTCATTTTGATGAAAGGACATAAAACCACTATCAGCTACCCATAAAATCAATGGAAAACATTAATAGATGAATTAGCATCCATTTCATTGAATCCCATTTGCTTAACATTCTAATGCACTAATACATTAAAATGTATGGACTAAGCTGTGAACTCCAGATATTCTCCCTGTCCTTTTCTCTCTCTCTGTCACACACAACAGTTTATTATATTTGGAAGAAGCCTCATAATCTAAAATATACATTTGTCTTTTTGCTGCTGCTAGTCAGCACAAGGATTCATATTTAAGTGTTTGTTTTTACTTTGAATTCCAGCTTTTAAATATCTAAAGCATGTTTTCAGCAAGGCAGGTAGGTATGGCTACCACAGTCACAGCATGTCTAACCTAAATGGAGCCAGATGCATAGGGCGCAGTCCCTTCTGGGTGTGGGCTGAACCAAGAACTTGGGTATCTGTCTACAGGAGCAATATTTCATATTTATCTAAGAGGTCCAGCAAGCGTAGGTTTAATACTCATTCTTCTATCTTCTAGCTGTTTAGTCCATGGCACGTTACTTACTCTTTGAATGGCTGTTTCCTCAACTGAGAGTTATTATGGGGTTAAAGTAAGTAATAAATATAATATGTTCAGGACAATGCAATAAATCCTCAGTAAAGGGTAGCTATTAGGATTAAAGAAATGTACCTAGAAGCCAATATCTGGGGACCCATGGGTTTGGAGAATCTAGAAAGGTAAAGCCAGAACAAGCAAATCAAAACCTATTTTGACCATTTTAAAGGATTTAAAGCAGTTCAATGAGACTATTTCAAGATAATTGACAATTATTAAAGTAGGCTATTGGAAAGATGTTGACAGAAAAGCATCAATGTTTCCTGCAACATTCTTCCTTAAAATCGGCCCTCCTGCAAGGTATTCATTTCTTACATTTCATGTAAGAATAGAGAAGTCATAGCATGCTTAGTGTGAAAACCAAACTATCTTGCATGATGCACTAAAAATGGGGAAAAAATGGGTAAATATATCAAAAACACTTAATGCACAAATATATGCTTAGAAATATCCAGATGGTCCTTACATAAAAGACAGAGATAAAAAAAATAATGGATACTTTTATGCCATATTATTTGTTTAATCCCTTCTACAGCATATGTTTAGACAAGCCATGGCATTTACTTGAACCTATATTTAATCTGGATAGAATTTAAAGAAAAACTCTGTTGTGAAAAGGATGCTAATCTCCAATGACCCTAAAATCAGAGCAGAGTCTTGCTCTGCAAAATCAATCTCTTGATTTAAGCGTTTGGCCTGTTTTATGCTGAAGAGCTGGATCACAGCAATTACTGGCTTGTATTTCCTGGCACAGAGACAAGCAAGGATAGATTTCCTCTGTTTTATGTTCGTGTTAATTTAACCTGTCAAAGTTAATCATCCTGTCGAAGTGCCGAAGCACCATGATGTGGAGTACCAGAGAGCTGCCTGGTGCTTTGGTCTTATTTCTGTCTCTGCTAGAAACTCTCTGAGTGCCCTCTGTTAAACTTGTTGTCTCTCTCATTTTTTAAAAATAGAATAATTAATAATCATCTCCTGTGCTCTATTTATAATGTGCTTTATCATGTTAAATAATATTTTTACTGATGCACAAATCTGAAATTTTATTTTGTTGCCTGATTTCTTTTTGAAAATTATGGAGAAGTCAAACTATCAATGCAAAGGTTGCTTGAAAACTATTTCTACTTAAGAAAGTTAAGTGATCTGTTTGATGCTTGCCTTTTGACAGTGAACTGCTCAGCGAATACAATTTTTCATTCATAAATGTACATATTTGCAGATGGGAGGACGTCTTACACTTTGGTATGTGTGATGGGGAGGCATTTCTTAAACCAGTTTCACCATTACACACAGTGAGATTAGGGGGTCTTTGTACATCTAGAGATATCTTCACATCAACAAACATAGCAACTAAATTGCCATTAAAAGTTATTACTTTTGATAGTGAAACATGTTAGTCTGCCTACAGAGACCCCAAATGAAATGTAAATATATCTATGAGATGATTGTAGGTGTAGTAAAGAACTAATATATTATAAATCAGGATCCTATAAGAATTGGATATTAAACATACAATTTGATTTTCACAGGTGACACTATTTCAGATATGATAGAATAATTGTTTTCCTTGGGAAGTGACTGTGCCTTTCTCCTGAATGTCAAGAAGATATTCTTGCCGAAATCTTTATCTGGCAAGAAATACAAATTTTTTTTTATACTTGTGTTTTGTATTTGACAAAAGAAAGGTTTGAATATTGTGGACCATCATTTAAATTTTTTTTTTTTTAAGCTTGGTCTATGTGTCCCTCTCAATCTCTTTTTTTCCTTGCCACTCTTCTACCGTGGCACTCTGCACTTACTCCACCCATTCTCCTTTAGGCCTCCAAACCACCTATCTCATAATAGGTGATGCTTTAAAATGTTAATATAGCAATATATGCACATAAGTAATTTCAAAACCACAATATTAAAATCCATATGTATTATTTTATCAATAAGAGTATTTGCTTGAAAAATCCTTTCAGATTAATGTGTAGTCATGTTGATGTAAAGCACAGTACCTCTCCCATTCTTCTATCAGTATGCAAAATTTGTAAATTGAATAATTTTTTCAGCACTTTCTTACCGCATGGATTATCACTGGTGATCCATTCCTGAAGCCATTCGGGAATAGAGCATCCTTAACCTTTTCCCCACCTTCCTTTGTCCATCAAGATTACCACTCTCAATATGGGAGGGTACGCCTTTTCTTTTGATTGTAAATATAAATCTACATCTGACCTCTCTCTGGTCTATCAAGAGTCATCTTCATTTTTGGAACACAAGGCATGAGAGAATACTATGAATTAAGGTAGTAATACAGTAAGAATTTAGGGACCGAGGTCCAATATTTCTGATGTTATGCCTTTATGCCACCTTTTATATATTTTTTAAAAATAGCGCTTCCAAATCTAATCTGAAATATGATGCCACTGCAACCCTTGTGACTCTTCTGTTCAGTGTATCAGTTGCCTCTCAATAAGCCAGGGATCCTGTACCGACTGCATTGTCTGTGTGTCACTAAGATAACGGAGTGATTGCCAAGATATTCTCCTCACTATAAGCTCCATCAGGCAAGAGACTGTATCTGTATTCCTTCCTATTACATCTTCAGTACTTAGAACTATGCTTGGAACACGAGATGAATGGTTACATGAATAAAAACTAGCTGAATTCACTTAATTTTATATTCTCCATTTCTAAAATGATTTAAATTGTTGTATGACAAAACTAATTTTATATTGTAATAAAGTTAATTTGTATTTTGAAATAGGAAAAAAAGTTAATTTAATCAGACTTCTGAATTCTGAGCTGTAAGCAATTAGGTATACTGAGAAATGATGTTGTAAGACACATATGAAAGAACTGCAATTTCTATTCTTTCAAATATTTATTTTAATAAAAATGCATTTGTTAAGCAAAATATTATTTTTTAAAATCTGGTATTATATTGGTGTTTTCATCCTAACAAATATTAGTCTATTTTTCACTCCTTGTAGGACACGAGAAAAATTTATTCAGTATGAGACAGCAAACTTAAATAAAAGTTATTCATTTTTAGAATAATGTTTCCAATGCTACATAGTCTTCCTAATAACAGTAACACCTAGATCTATTGCTGCATAACAATATCCCCCAAATTTAGCAGTCTGTCATAGTATGGGTCTCAAGTTTCTGAGGGTTGAGTATCTGGGAATAACTTAGTTGGATATTTTTGCCCCAGGGTCTCTGATGAAGTTGACAAGCTGTGGGTGGAGGATACAGTGATCCAAAGGCTTCCCTGGAACTGGAAAGTTCATTTCCAAGATTGCTCGCTCATATGGCTGTCAGCAGGTGGCGTTATCAGGGGGCCTCCAACCCTTCTAAAGGGGATCTGCTTGCATTTTTTTGTGACTTAGCAGTTGGCCTTCCCCAGAGCTAGCGACCCTAAAGAATAAAAAAAAGCTTCACTGTCTTTTGGAGCCTACCTGTGGAAGACACACTCACTCGGTCATTTTCACCATACTATACTTGTTAGAAGGGAGTCACTAAAGTAACAGACCCATGCAAGTGGAGAGGAATTAGCCTCCATCGAATGGAAGCATATCAAAGGATCTGTGATCTTATTTTAAAACTACCACAAAACACATACTACTTACATTCCAGGCAACCCTCTAAGGTTTAGTCATGTAATGGTATTTATTTCTCCCTCTGATTTTATTATATAGGTGCTGTTATTATCTGCATTTATGTATGAGGAAACTGAGGCACAGAGCTCTTTAGTATCTTTCCCAACACCACAAAACTAAGTGCCTATGTCATATTCCAATTTATGTGGATTGCTTCTAAATGTATGCTTCTCAACAATACCCTGTGCTGCCTCTTTATAAGTGTCTTTGGCATAATCAGTGGGAACTTATTTAAGCAAACTGAAAATAAGTTTATACTTATACTTAAAACCACATTTCACTAACTTATCAACTAACTTAAAAATTTGGCCAGTAAGAGCTTGTAGAAGGACGTCTACCACAATCTTTATTTTTAAATCTGAGAGAATTATTGTTTTATAGTATTATATGTGACCTAAAATTAAATATAATTTAAAACATTTTTCCTCTTATACAGATATCTTATATAAACTGGAAACTATGGTGAAATGCATATAATCTTGGAATTTAGTCCCATGTGAGTTACATTAAAGGAAGTGTCATGCTCATTCAAACAAACCAAATACTTATGCCATTGCAATTTGACTCCAGGATGAAACAGTTCCTTTGGTCCAAAATTGTAATATTTATACATATTTTTTAATAATACAAATATTTAGTTTTCAGTTTAAACCAATTCAAATTCAAATTACTATTAGCAGAACTAGAAGATAGTGTAGTTATAACAATGATTCTATCTTTATTATGGACTTTATTGAGGAAGAAATTATAATCGTTATAGAAAGATACTTCATAAAATTTCCTGTTCAAATCAGATTAGAATATTTATATTGAGAAAATAAAGTATCTGTTAGATTTCAAAACACTTTAGGTCATCGAAACCATACCTAAATGCTTTCATTTACATGATGCAAATGGACTGTATTATGCCATAAGGGATCTCCTTGAGTTTTCAGCTAAGTGTATCATAGAAGAGGACATTGCTAGCAAGGTAAAGCACACCAGTGGTCAGTATTGTGGCACCTTGGGTTTAGAGGGGAGTGACAGTAGATGGTTTGAAGGGAAAGCCTAAAGCAGAAGAGCCTTCTTTGCTGCTGCTCTTTTGAGGTTGGAGGAATCTATCACCTAAGTGATTTTAGTCTCCAGTCTCATTCACCTGTATTAACACAGAGAAAAGGGGAAACAAAATTAAATGCCTTTGCCACCTGATAGACTGTTCCCAACACAAAATGTCAGCTGGCTTAAACAAAATGTTAAATGTCATTGAGCACTAGACCTGCATCTCTTGTGTATCACAAAAGGAGGAATCAGCTTTATTTGTACAGAACCATTTTTCTTGGGAAATGAAGAGTATTGATTTATCCTTCTTACTGGTGTTTGTCTCTGTCCTGCTTCACACTGAAGGGAAAGGTAGAACTGAATGAAAAAAGAAAATCTCCCCTTTGCCAGCTAAGATATCACATGTTCACAGTAGAAAAATAAATTGGTCCCAAAACTCTCTATCTTTATTCTATTTTGATACTTGTTGGGTTTTTTCCCCAAGGAAATTTGAGATAATTTAGAAATTTCTAATTTGTTCCATAGATTATTTCATTCATTACAATTTATAGACAGGATTGAATTGGGAAAATAACCACACTTCGTTAGAAATATAATTCTAGTTGTGCTTTATAATTTTTCGAATAGTCAACTCAATTTCAAAATATACAAGATGTATGGCTGTTTATCATTTTTCAGATGAGTTTCATCATCCACTCATTTAGATCTGATTGTGTATATGTGCATTGTACACTACCTCACAGAGCTGTTATAAATTTACATTTAAACTAATTAAGATGAAATTTTAATTCCTTAGAAACTCTTGTCACAATGAGTTCTCAATAGTCACATGTGGCTAGTGGTTCCCAAATTAGGCTGTTACGCTTCCATCATAGCAGAAATTGTGTTGAACAGAGTTGCTCTATCCATTATGTCATTAGGTATAATAATATAGGAACAAGATGATTCTGTCTTCCTTAATGATCATTATATTTATTTTGACCTATTTTTCTCACTTTTTTGATCTCGTGACAAGTTTATCTTAAAATCTCATGATTTTATTTTCTGACTTGTCTATGAAATGTTAAAATTTAAATATTAATTACTTCTTTCTTTTTAGAAGAGCAGGTAATCTTGAATTTAGAAGGTCATGAGTATAATTTATTTTCTCTCATTGTTAAATTCAATTCTTAATTTCTGTAGAAATCTGTCTATAATAGTGTGGGTAGGCAGAGGTAGGGGGTCGAGATTGAGAATCTCGTATTTTAACAATTTTTTTTGGCAAGTCCTTATTTTAATACAGCAAACTTCAGGTTTTATATAGTTTATCAAACTCTAAATGCAATCACATAGAAAGTTTCCAATTTATATCTATTGATTAATATTATAGATTAAAATAACTGATTTACTTTATGATTTTTCTAGTAGTCAGATAGCAATTCTCTAGAGATTAGTATACAAATAAAAACTATTGTATGTAGTGCATATGAATATGTATATATGTGTATATTAAAAACCAGTTCTAATACTTCACATCTGCATAACGTGAAAAGGTGCTTATCTCTCTAAACCTCATTTTTCATATTAGTAAATGGAAAAATATCATATCTCAAACAGCATGAGAAAAATGCTTTAAAAATATTTAGCACAGTGCCAGCAATGCTTAGTAGCACTAGGCATTTTATTATTATTATTATTTATTATTATTAATAATAGTAGCAAAAATATTAGTAGTAGTAGTGATAGTCATCATTATCTTTAGTGGTAGTATTGATTATCACATCACTTACGAATATAGACTAGTACACTGTAATAGTATAAATATTTTATAATATGAAAGTAAAAATTTATGCAAACAGCCTCAGTGTTAAATATTTTTTATTTATGATATAAGCTTGGAAATGAATGTATATGTATGCTTACAGACCTGTTTTTGCCTCATAGTTAATTATAAAATATTTACTAATTTATCATGAATTGAAGAATAATTAAGACTTCCAGCCCTATGAAATACTATTCCTTTTATGAACTCTGTAAATAAGGCACATTAGCTGGTCCAAAAATTCAAACAAGAGTGCATGGTTCATTTTTATGCTACTTAACTTTTTTCCTTGTTTCCCTTCTTTGAATATATCTCCACTCCCTAAAATATTCTTTCTTCTTCAGTGGGGTTAAAATATTATGCATTTCACTTATAGTTTGTACTATAATTATATTAAGTGTGTTTCTATTTTAACTGTGCTGTGCTTAATAACATGCTTTGCTGATCATGCATTGTCAATAAATACTTGTTGAATTAGAAAATATATTAATGCGAGACTGTTATGTGGCAATTGCTACATAGTATACCACCCCCAAAATCAGTAACTTAAAACAACAATCACTTATTATTGCTCATGAATTTACAGCTTAGCTGGAATCCCTCATTCATCTGTGACCAGTTGTGAGTTAAGTAGGTAGATTTGCTGTTCCTGGCTGAGCCTTCTCACCTGATGTGGGGCTTGAAATGAACAACTAAATTTACTTAACTCTGGCTACATGGTTTCTCATCGCCCAGAATGTTAACATGTGCTTGGTCACATGGTGATTGAGCAAGGTACTAAGAGAACAAGTACAAATGTACAAAGCTTCTTAAGGCTTAGGCTCCGAACCGGCACAACATCACTTCTGCTGTGTTCTATTCAACAAGTAAAGTAACAAAGCTGACCTTCTTGATGGAAGGCACTGCAAAGTCACATTGATAGGGCATGGATATAGGGAATGGAATAAATTAATCATTTTGCAAAATATCATATCCTAAACTCTTCTCTCCCTGCTCTTCTTGAGAAGCTGACTTTGTGAATTCCATCAAGGGAATCCTTTGACTGCATTGCCTTTTGTATACACATGCAAGGCACCAGTAGGAGAAAGATACAAGTGGAAGAAGTGTGAATATGTGGGTATCTGTTCTACTTCCCTCCCTGTTGAGTTATTGCAGGTGGCTGTGTTCCTCTGCAACAGCTCCTTTCACGCCCTTTTTAAGCTGTGTTTGTTCTCTCTGGGTTCTGGTTATTGCTTCCTCCCCTTTCCTTTCAGATCTAGGAGTGAGTGCTAAAGATTCTCTGGCTCCCAACTGTTTTCCTGCCTCTGGTTCCTATACCATCGCCTGCCAGTTTCTCTTAATAAAACTGTCCACATCTTTTTTTTATTGTTAACTTTTAATTTTAAAATAATTTCAACTTACAGAACAGTTGCAAAAGTGGTATAATACCCATATGGAGTACTCCAACATACCATCAACCCAGATACCCAGGTTGACCAGATTTGAACATTTTGTCACATTCTCCATATCGTTCTCTCTCTCTCTCTCTAAGGATTTCCAATTGGTATAACTCATATTACTTGAAAATGTAATGCTTCCATATATACATTTCCTAAGATAAGAATATTCACTTATGTAATACTTAACTGCATTTACCAAGTTCAAGAAATTTAACATTGAGATTAAATCTATATTACAATTTTTTATATGTCCCAATATTATTCTTTTAGGCATTTTTGCCTCCATTATTAGCTCCAGTCCAGGAACATGTATTGCATTTACTTGCCATTGTCTCTTTAGACTCTCTTTTATTTTTTTAATTATGGAAATATATGTAAAACAAAATGTTCCCATCTCAACCACTCCCAAGCACACAGTTCACTGGGATTAATCACATTCACAGTATTTTGCTGCCCTTACCACCATCAATTACCAGAATTTTCCTTATCACCAAAACAGAAATCCTCTACCGATTATGCACTAAAGCCCCATTCCTGTACCACCAACTCTGCCCCTGTGGTAACCTATACTTTATTCCATCTCTAAGGATTTGCATATACTAGTTATTTCATGTAAGTGGAATAATACAATCTCTGTCCTTTTGTGTCTGACTTATTTCACCCAGTATGATATCTTCAAGGTTCACCCATGTTGTATCATGTATCAGAACTTCTTCCTTTTTATGGCTGAATAATATTCCATTGTGTATTTATATGATATATATGTTATAAACAAAATGTGATATATATATCTGTTGAGGAACATTTATGGGCTAATTGGCAATTTGTATATTTTCTTTGGAGAATTGTCTGTTCATGCCCTTTGTCCATTTTTGAAATGGATTGTTTTTTTTTTATTGTTGAGTTGTCTGCCTCCATCTTTTTAAATGCTCCCCTTTGATACAGCCTTCCTCAGTTATCCCATTGAGTGTGCTATCTGCTTCTTACTGAAACCTTCACTAATACAGATGAACTATTTATTTCATTGCAAAGTAAAAATATTCATTGCATTTGATATTACCTTTATTTTAAATAATTAATACAATCAAAAGTAAAATATGTCCAATTTTAAAATGCTTCTCTGAATTTCCCAAATCTTGAATACCCAGAAGCACATAAGGAAGCATATTTCTGCACAAAGATAAGCATGGAATGATATGATCAGTGGAGCTTTAAATTTCAGCCCACCAATTAGAGTTCTATCCTTCATCTTTCCTGAAATAACTTAATTCCTTAGATTCAAATCTTAGCTCCACCAGTTGCTTTGCGATCATTGGGCATGATAGCTTTCCTTGTCTGTGAAATTGAGTTAATAAGATCACTGATCTTGGAAGATTGTTGACACAATTATATGCAATGTTCAGTATAAACCATTTAGAAGAATGTCTGAGAAATTTTAACTGTTTAATAAGACCTTCTAGCAGTTTATTACTTATTTGATTACTACTAGTATATTATCTATAGTAGTGGTAATTGTGGTGGCAGTATAAAGTAGTACTACTTTCTTTTTATTTTACTTTATATCATAAGTATTATATATGTATAAAATTATATTGCAGAATGATAGTTCTATCAAGACTTATGCCATAATTTAATCATTCCCTTGTAAAATTTTTAAGCATTTCTAATTTCTTACTATAAAGAAATAGCACTATAATAGAGATCTTTACTCATAATTGTTGTGTGATTAGGTTATTGCCAGATGGAAGAGTCAATGACTATAATTACTAGAACAAATGATATATACTTAGTAAATATTCTTATATACTTTTCTAATATATGGCTTATTTACTTTCCAGTTTCTTTTACCTATGTACAGCAACGTACCTATCATCCTGTTGAAAGTCTGCCAATCTTTGGGATGGAAGCACTTTCACTTATTTTTTTTTTAAGAGTTATCCTAGATTCTGTAGGGTGATGATTTGAATTAGATACAGCCACAACAGTTTCACTTTTAGTTTTAAGACCAGACACTTTTCTATATGCTTATAAGTCAGTTGATTTTCTCTATTTTGCAATTAAGATTTGCATTGTTTGCCTCTTTATGTATTGCATCTACTCCTTGGAACACTCATAGTCACTGCATTGAGGCTCACGGAGCCTGAACTTGTCCTTTTGCAAGTCATCTTTGCTATATCATTATCACACTGCTACGTAAAGAACAGTGACAGCCTGTTTTATTCCTTGAATTCTGCTGACACTGTTGTTTTCTTTCTGTGACTTTGTGTCTGTAGTTATGACAAGAGATGACATTTCTTTTTTCTTTCACATTCCAAATATATATCATTTTGCTTATATACATACAGTACAGAGCTGTATTTATAACTCCTCTAGTCAAAGAGGGAGCATTTGTATAACTAAATAAAGTTTTTCTTCTTCTTCTTCTTTGACTCCTTTTTAAAATACAGGCCCCTGAAAACTAACATGTGTCACAGTGGCTTGGTGTGATAAAAAGTGAAGAAATTTCTGGCACTGTGATGGATAAAAAGCTAAGAAGTGATTACTTCCTGCTACAGAAGTTTTTCTAAAATCGAGAAAGGGTATAAAAAGCCCTGAATTGGTATACTGGTGTACAGAATGAGGTGAATCCACAAATGATATAGGAATAGAGGAGGTTATAACTATTGAGGTCAGGTTTTCATAGAAACAGGTATGGACTTGAGCATGGACTTCAAATATGTGATATTTCATATAAGTTGTTTACACACAAAGTCAGAAAGTAAAACCCTTGTATTTAGGCTCAGGAATCTTGTTGGTTCCAATATTGACTCACAAGTTGACAGTTTGCAGTCTTCCCCCCCCCCCAAATCTACCCTTAGTGTCAGCATTCCCTTTAGAAAATGAGAATTTGCATTATATTAAAAGATGACAATGATTGGAGAATTTAGGAGTATAATTGAATATAATATCTATTTTGTGCTCACAGTGTACTAAGTCTGGGTGGAGGCTTTCACTTACTGTATTTCATTTACAACAACCCTGTTAATCATACCTATGCTTAAAAGGTGTAGTGATGTGGAGGAATAATAGCAATTTTTTTTTTTTTTATGTGGGCAGGCACTGGGAATCGAACCCGGGTCTCTGGCATGGCAGGCAAGAACTCTGCCTGTTGAGCCATCGTGGCCTGCCCAACAATAGCACTTTTGAAGCAATGAATATGAAAATTAGCTTTGCCCTTTTCCAAAACCCAAGTTAGATACATCATAAAAATTTAAGAAAATTTTACAATAATTTTTTCCCAGTTCTTTAAGGGAAAATTTGAAAATTTGTTATAGAATAATAGTGTTGTTGATGATGATGATAATCATATCAATATTTGTTTTGTAAACTTTGCCCTCATTAATTTTTCTTCTCTCTCTCTCTTTTTTTTTTTTTGTATGGGCAGGCACCGGGAATCGAACCCGGGTCTCTGACATGGCAGGCAAGAGTTCTGCCACTGACTCACCATCACACCACCCCCTCATTAATTTTTAGAAGAGCCATATCACAAAAGCATTGTTATGCCCAATTTTCAAGATAGGAGACAAGAGCTTACATATGTTATCCAACGTCAACTAGCCAGTAAGTCTCTCAACAAAGCTGAGTATGACTTGCTCATCCATGACTCTTTATTAGTACAATTCCATGTAGTGATCTGTAGTAAATATAAATATTACTCAAATGTAGCTCAAAGACTTATCACATGCCAAAATGTCTGCCACACGTGTCACTGTCATTAGTTCCACCCTATTCTTATGTTTAGTGAGCTCCTGTTAATATATTGGACCATTCCTTAATGACCTGAATCCCATTTGCAAACTTCTCTCAAATCTTTCAAAGTAATTATCAGTGATTAACTATAGATATAAGTCACTAAGGCAAGTGAATATATCAATATATTATAGTGAAGAAACCAGGGGATTAAATATCACTTTAAAACACACACTGTTTTCTTACTCCAACATTTAACAAGTTGTTTTTTTGTTACTTCACTATTCCACTTACTGCTTTCCTGTTTCAGTTGTATATAATTCTTCTTTTCAACCTATTGCACTAACTGATTCCTTCTTTATATTCTTCAAACTCTTTCTATTGTTGCTAAAATTCAGAAGTGGAAGCCATACTGAAATGCACTGTGTCCAGGCTAGCAAATCTCACTGTGCTGATTGGTTGAGACACATCCTAGTTCTCATTAGAACCCTAGATTGCTGGAAATGTTTCACTCTTATTCGCCAGAGGGAAAACAGTTGGAACTTGCTATGCTGCACTGAATTCTAAAGCAGACTAATCAATCTAATTCTGTCTAAACTTATTTACCCTGTCCAGGAGATCTGCTAATGAGGAATGCCAGTAACTCCTAGTTCTTGACACTGTTTTCCAAAAATGAGTTAATGAACCAATTTAAAGGGACATGCTTGACATTTGCAAATTAGTTTAACTTGCTTGTTGAGGCAGTTTTCAACTGCATTTGACTGATATGATTGTCATTAAACCATACCTTCATCTGAGATTTTTATATTCAGTAGACTTCAAAAGATATCTTAATAATTAAAAGGTTCATGTTGTCACCTAGTATCTGTAAAACTCCTTGATTATTATGATACCGATGTTTAGAATTTAAAAATATTATTCTTTCAACCTATACAATAATATTGTGAAATTCTGTGATGAGGTCCATTCCCAATTGAAGGTAGCAGAATGCTTGTACAAAAAGTTTGTCATGTCAGTAATTATAGATGGTTCAATGATTTTGCAAGAAGATACAGTGAGTAGGTTTGAGTTCTTAAATATCTGGTTCATAAAAAAGAAAAGGGAGACACATTCTTATGTTCCTAGGCAGCAAAGAATATTATGTCTGTTCTTTAAATCTGCTCATAAATGGTCAAAAAATACCAAATAAGATCATTTTTAAAGATAATAAAATTTTCTTTAATTATAAAAGGTTTACGTTAATTGGAAAAATAGAGAATCTTTACAAAGGTATTCATTTAATTACAAAATATGCCTATGTCCCTACTCTGTTTTAGGCTGTGAGCTAACCACTAAGGAAATAAACATGGATGAAAAAAGCAATTTCTTTTCTAGTGGGGTTTATTTTAGAATGGAGAAGATTGACCCCAAAAAACAAATGAAAGATCTTACAAATGTTCACACATTTATGAAATAAACCTTCAACATTTGAGATTATTTGATGAGCGATGTGGGAGGTCTTATTCCATCTAATTTAAACAATGTTTAATATTATCAAGATATTGAGACCAGGGATCATAGTCGAGAAGGTTTCAAACCTGCCTAAGGAGACAGTTGTGAACCTCCTATCAAGGTAGGAAACTAAAGAAAAAAATACAGTGAAAGGGTAGGCTAGCAAAATTTAATTTAACTACCAACATGGGAAGCCAATGTGGAGTCATGTGTGTTTTGACTTAGACTCTAGCTAGAAAAAGACGGATGAACACACAGAAATCCATGTCTGATGGGTTAAGTTCTCTGATTTTTGCTCTATCGTTAGAGTCGAGGAAATTGCCAGCTGTTAAATTAAAGTGATCTAAGATTAGAGATCCTTTCTGGAGGAATGTACCTTCAACCCAGGCCACAGTTTCTACAGATCTGAACAACTACTAAACCAGATGTGAGTTCACAGTCTAAAGCTTAGAGAACAGCTCCAGGATATAACTGACTATTCAGGAAAGTTAGCAAAAATAACATATGAAAGACTTAGGTCCCAAGTTATTCCTAATTACTAATTAATTGTAATGAATATAATATGCTTAAAAATTAAATATGTAGTCAAGAAAATGAACAAAGGAAAAGAGATAGGATTATTCAAAAAGAATCAAGTAGAATTTTAATCATTCAAATTTGAAATTCAACAATGGATTGATTGACTGGATTAATAACTGAGGGATATAGTTAGTCAACCTGAAAGACAAATTTTTAGATATTAATCAGATTAAGTACAGACAAAAGGAAGATGTCAAAGATAGGTTATAAGTCATAATGAGTAGAATAAAAAAGTCTAATTAGGGATTCAGAAGGGGAAAAAGTAGAGAGAAGGGTCAGAGTTACTGTGGAAAGTGATGGTGGCTAGGAATTATCTAGAAATAGAATCAGAGACAGGAATTTTCAGATTCAGTAAGCACAAGTCTCAGGCAAGACAAATAAATAGGAAATCATCATATTAAAACAATAAAAGAAGCTTGCAAAACAGCTGTGAAAAAGAGGAGATGCAAATGGATGTGTTTTTAAGCTGGAACAGGACTAGGGTGAGACAAGTGAGACAGCCAGAGCTCAAAATTTAAGGAGCCACAGGCTATCAGGTTTATACAAATGCAGTCTGCTAAGAGTAGTAGCTTCTTAAAAGTTGGCCTTAGGTGTTTCTTGCTTAAGGAGGCCCTCACTCTCAGACTCCTCTGAGGTCCCTGCTCATGCAACAGCTTAGAATTAAGACCCCCTGAATTATTTTTTCCCTTTCCTGCTTTTATTTATTAATCCTGCTGCTTTTATAAGTTCTGTTTCATCAATATATTTTCCATTCTTTAAGTTTGATTAACTCGAATACTTAATTCATATTTTTATGAAAATGAATTTCCTCCAGTTTCCTCTGAGAACAGTTTTCTCTGCCTCCCATTAGTTTTGATGACTAGTATTTTTATTCACAGTATTTTCTATATTTTATTAATAAAAATAATAAGTGCTAACCTTGTGCCAAATATATTTAGGTCTTGGGAATATAGTATTGAAAAGGGTAGATAAGTCCCCATTGTCATAGTGTTTAAATTCCAGGGAGGGGAAGAAGAGAATAAACAAGCAAACAAATAACTAACAAGAAAATGTCATATTTGGAAAGAAGAAAATAAAATATTGTAACAGTGAATGTTGAGAAACATTTTATATTTTTTGAACAGTAGGATGAACAAGATAATTAAGAAAAAAATATGTGCATGAAGAGAATTTCAAAGCAGAGAAATCAGAACATATATATCCCCTATGAAGGAAACACCTCTTTCCTGTGTTCAAGGCTGAACAATTTGCCAGGAGAATTGTGCCCATGGGTATCCGTACCTGATGTGACAGTACAGAGAGAGAAGGTGTCACATCATACAGGGCTTTGTAAACTGTGAGAAAATACATTCTAAATTTTTTCAGGCATTTATGCAAGTGGCGTGACCTGATAACTAAACACACACACACAAATTACTCCAGCTACTCCACGGAGAATAGGATGAAGGGTAGCAACATCAGAAGAAAGGAAATCAGCTTAGCTAGAATGCTGTTGCACTAAATGAGGGGAAAGTTAATTTTAATCTTGACTGAGGTGGTAGCCCTGGAGACAGAAAACAGTAGTTTTAGATAGTTTTTGGTGTATTTACTACTCTGAAACTCCTGTAATAAATGAATGTTGGGCAATAGCTTGATATCACAGCAAAAAATTAAATGAAGATTTAGAAATCTGCATTAAATAAATGAGATAAGAATAAAAACAGTTGTTTTAGTTTGCTAAATATGGCTGGAATGCAATATACCGGGAACGAAAGGGCTTTTAAAAAGGGAATTTATTAAGTTACAAGTTTTCAGTTTTAAGGCCATAAAAATGACCAAACTAAAGCATCCAGGGAAAGATACTTTGACTCAAGAAAGGCTGATCTGGGGCATGTGATTGACATCTGCTGGTCCTATGGCTTCTGGTTTCAAACAGCTTCCCCAGAGGCATTTTCTTGTTCCATCTCCAAAAGTCTCTGTCTTTGTCAGCTCTCAACAACTGTTTTCTCCAAAATGTCCTCCCCCCTTTGAAGGACTCTGGTCAACTAATTGAGACCCACTTTGAATCAGCAGAGTCACATCTCCATCTGTGCTGGTTTGAAAGGATGTATGTACCTTTGAAAAGCCACGTTTTAATCAAAATCCCATTTTGTAAAGGCAGAATAATCCCTATTCAATACTGTGTGTAATTAGATCATCTCCCTGAAGGTGTAGCCCAATCAAGAGTGGTTGTTAAACTGGATTGGGGAAGATATGTCTCCACCAATTTGGGTGGGTCTAGATTGGTTTACTAGAGTCCTATAAAAGAGGAAACATTTTGGAGAATGAGAGATTCAGAGAGAGCAGAGAATGCTGCAGCACCACAAAGCAGAGAGTCTATCAGCCAGCACTTTGGCAATGAAGAAGGAAAAAGCCTCCCGGGGAGCTACATGAAACAGGAAGCCAGGAGAGAAAGCTAGCAGATGATGCCTTGCTCACCTATGCCCTTCCAGCCAAGAGAGACCGTGACTGGGTTCGCCATGTGCCTTCTCACTTGAGAGAGAAACCCTGAACTTCATCGGCCTTCTTGAACCAAGATATCTTTCCCTGGATGCCTTTGATTGGACATTTCTATAGCCTTGTTGTAATTGGGATATTTTCTCAGCCTTAGATCTGTAACTAGCAACTAACTAAATTCTCCCTTTTTAAAAGCCATTCTGTTTCTGATATATTGCATTCTGGCAGCTAGCAAACTAGAACACCATCTAATCAAAGGGTCATACCCACAGTTGAGTGGGCCAATATCCATGGAAACATAATCAAAGGTTTCCACCCTACAGATTAAGAACCTGGCTTTTCTGGGCCACACAACACTTTGAAGCCAAACAACAATAAACCTTGAAAATTAGGTTTTTAAAAAATATGGATAAAGGCATCCCACATGTTTCTTTTGGGCTGTCTTTCTAATTCAAATACCTGCTTATCTGTGTTTGCAGTGGATCTTGACATATTCATTACCTGGATAAGACAAATGTTAATCTTTACTACCTCAGACTTTTTTCTATGAAGTGAAAATAATAAATAAAATTATTAATTGCCCATCCTTAGTTCAGAATCATTAAATTTGTACCTCTATTTAAAAATGAGATAAAAATGTGTTTGCCAAGTGAGTGATAGAGTTACTAAATATAAAATAAAACAAGTGAACTTTGCTAATCTGTAGAAAGCTAGTCAACTTTGCCCTTCCATATGATCAAGATAATAGATTTTTAATAAAATTCAAGACTGTCATTATCTTAGTTAAAATCATTTATATTACATCTACAATATTCTTCATTAAAATAATTTACATTTTGGCTCAAGGAACCTTCTTAAATTTTGGATATCGACCTTCTTTAAATAAAAGTTTAATGCATGTAGAACTCAGGGTTAAAAAAACAAAACAAAATGAAACACCTCTATAAAGAATGTAAACATAAGAGCTAAAACTATAAAACTTTCAGAAGATCACATAGGGTCAAACCTTCATGACCTGGGATTCAGCAATGGATTCTTACATATAATGCCAAGAGTAACAGGATCATATGAAACAAAATATAGATTTCATTTCAGCAAAATGAAAAGTTTCTGGGCATCAAAAGAAATTACCAAAGTGAAAAGACATCCTGCATTCGTTTCCCAGACAATGCACTCAAAAAACAGAAAAATGAAAAAATAAAGACAACCTACAGAATGGGAGAAAGTTGTTGCAAACCATATATCAGATAATGGCTTAATATCCAGAATATTTAAAGAACTTTTACAATGGAAGAACAAAAAGATAACTCCATTAAAAAATGGGCAAAGGACTTGATTAGAAATTCTCCAAAGAAAATATAAAAAGGGCCAATAAGCATATGAAAAGATCTTCAACATCACTAACCAATAGGTAATGCAAATGGAAACCACAATGAGGTAACACTTAACACCCACAAGAATGGTTATTGAAAAAAAAGTGGAAAATAGTAAGTGTTGGAGAGGATGCTGAAAAATTGTAACTGTGTGCATTTTGATGGGAATGCAAAATGGTATGGCCATTATAGAGAACATTATGGCAGTTCTAAAAATGCTAAATTGCAAATAGCCAGACAATCCTACTTCTAGAAATATAACCAAGAAAGTGAAAACAGGATCTCAAATAAACATTTGTACACCAGCGTTTACAGTAGTGTCACGTACAAGAACCCAAAGATGGAAACAACCCGTGTCCATCAGCAAATGAATGGATAGACACACACAATGAGATATTATTCAGCCATAAGAAAGAATGAAGTTATGAGACATGCTACAATATGGAAGAAACTTGAAAATATTATGCTCCGTGAATTGATAAGCAAGGCACATAAGGACAAATAATGTATGATCTCATTTATAAGAGATGACGAGAAATACCAAATTTGCAGAGGCAGAAAGTAGATTAGCTCGTGGTTCCAGTGGGGAGAGAAGGAGGAACAGGAAGCTGGCTGGCTGTGTGTGTGTGTGTGTGTGTGTGTGTGTGTGTGTGTGTGTGTAGGGGGGTGGGGTGGGGACCCTAGCCTCTGTGCTCGTGGCATGGGGAAGGTGAGTCCCAGGTACAAGCCGGTGGCAGGAGGGTTGGTAGTGGGAAGGTGATGGGGGATATAGATCAACTCAATATCGACAGCATCATCCAATGGCTGCTGGAAGTGAGAGAGCCCAACACTGGTAAGAATGTCCAGCTATAGGAAAATGAAATCAGAGGATTGTGCTTAAAGTCTTGTGAGATCTTTCTCAGTCATCCTATCCTTCTAGAACCTGAAGCACCACTCAATATGTGTGGTGATGTCCATGGGCAATATCATGAATTGCTTTGGCTATTTGAGTATCGTGAGTTTCCACTGAAAGCAACGCCCTGTTTCTTGGGGACTGTGTGGACAGAAGGAAGCTATCACTGGAGACTGTCTGCCTCTTATTGGCCTAGAAAATCAAATATCCTGAGAATGTTTTTCTTCTCCGAGGAAACCACGAATGTGCCAGCATCAATAGAATTTATGGATTTTATGATGAACATAAAAGAAGATACAACATTAAAAATAGAAAACTTTCACAGACTGCTTTACCTGTTTACCAATAGCAGCCATTGTGGTTGAGCAGGTATTCTACTGTCATGGAGGTTTATTGGCAGATCTTCAATCTGTGGAGCAGATTTGGAGAATTGTGTGAGCAACTGATGTCCCAGAACACGGTCTTTGTGATCGTTTGTGGTGTAACTCCAATAAAGCTGTATTAGGCTGGGATGAAAATGACAGAGGAGTGTCCTTCACTTTTGTTGTGAGTGGTTGCAAAATTTCTCCATAAGCATGATTTGGATCTTACATGTAGAACCCATCAAGTGGTTGAAGATAGATGTGAAGCTTTTGCCAGGAGGCAGTTGGTCACTTTGTTTTCTGCACCCAATTATTGTGGAGAGTTTGACAGTATAGGAGGCATGATGAGTGTGGATGAAACACTAATGGGTTCTTTTCAGATTTTAAAGCCTGCAGAAAAAAAGAAGCCAAATGCCACTAGACCTGGAACACCGCCAAGGGGTATGATCACAAAGTAAGCAAAAAATGGATGTCATTTTGACACTGCCTAGTTGGAACTTTTAATGTAAAGTATATAACCTTCATTTTTAAAACTGTAATGTGTACTGGTCAGCTTGCTCAAATAGACCTGTGCTTGTGTGGCACTCCTTCCTGACAATTTTGATTTAATGAATTGTATTTGCTGTTTGTAACAGCAAATGAAAGATTTTTCCATCTTCAAGAATAGTATTTTGTTGTGTTTTTTTTTAAATTTTTCTATTCCTTTTGCAAACAACTTCAATAATGCTGTAAAAACGGTATACTCCAGAACAGTTTAAACTGTTTAAGGGGTAAGTGTACCATTGATCTTTTAAAATTCATTACAACTTATGAATAATGTAAATGTGCATTTTCTTTAGTATATAAAGAGAACCCTAGGGTGCTCTGAATCTGTATGTTATTGTCATAAAATGCATACTGTCGAAACAAACCACTATGGACATTTTTTTAAAAACTGTGTTTCAAAGGGATTGCTTTTTTCTCTCATGATCTCATCATGTACCAACAAGTTCTACCAACATTAAGAATAACTTACAACCTTGCTAGCATCACTGGTATGATGCATATTTAATTAAAGCACACTTTTCCCCTTTCATCGTATACTTAAAATGGTGTTTAAACCCATTGTTTTAAATGTTTGTGACTCTTTCCTAAAGCCAAAGTTTCTGTTGACATCTATATTGACACTGGGCGGCATGGTCATGTCATCGTCTAGGGGGATGCAAAACAGGTTACTGATTTCAAATAGCAATTAGAAATATAATGCTGTTTAAGCTATTAATGATTAAAGCTAATAACATTTTGTAGTGTTTCAGTATATAATCTATTCATTAAGTGATCTTTTTGTAGTTGCTATCAGGCCCAAACCCGACCATTCAGAAAGCTTCAAATTATAGGAACAATGCTGTTCTATACAAGTGACCCATTATGCTTTTTTCAGCCTACATTCTTTACTCTGCAGTCAAGTTGAGGCTTATAAATCAAAAGAAAGGAACTAACTTATTATCCACCAGTTTATACAAAACACAGTATCTATGAGTTTTTTAAACAAAGATCTGTTAAAAAGCGATCTGTTTCAACAGATGACAGTGTGCAATACCATGTGGTAAAAATGAATTCAGACTTGTTAAATGAAAAACTTGTTGGAAAAAAAAAAAAGCTAGTAGATTAGCGGTTACTAGCGGATGGGGTTGAAGCATCCCCACACAGAGGGAGAGTGTTTGTAATAAAAACAGAACGAAACTAAAAACAAAATGACACAAAATTATAATGAAAGAATCTTAGTCCATTTGAAGTATATACCGTCCCATGTCAATTTTATTTTGTTTATTTAGTAAATATTATATATTCATTGCAATAACTATGTCTACAGCTTTGAGTTAACCTGTTGTACCATTGTATGTTGCACAATTTCCACAATATGTATTATTTGCAATGATCAACATTACTAATATTCGCTGAGTATATTAATGTTCTGGCACCTGCACACAACTGCAAATCTAAGAAAATAATCCTGCTCTGTACTTGGCCTATCATTAAATCTAAAGGCAATTTAAGTCCCATGTTCCGTGGTGTTGCACCATCCCATCTCTCAACTGATTTCTTCTCTTACTACCACATTCTGGTACCTTACCCTTTAGAAATGTTGAAAATATGTGTATATACAGCCTGCCTTTTCCTGTTTCCATTAATGCTTTTATAAATGTCATTCCTCTTGAAGATTATTTTGGTGAACTCTTATCTGTCCTTATCAAGGCAGTTTGTACGTAAACTTTGAGAATGCATTTCCCATGCTTCCTTCTTGTGCCATTTGCAAGTCTCACATGATCATTGGTGATTTTTACTCTCTTCACAAGGTATTGGAATTTATTTATCTTCTTGTTTGCTTCTCTGTTTTATCTGGGCTTCATTAGTCAGTGATATTTTTTTCAGATTTTAGTTAACTTTTGAACACATAATATGTGAAGTATATTTTGACATACATTATTGTGGATATGATAGGGATGATGATGTATGCATTAAACATATGATCCATTTCTTCCTACACAGTGGAATTTTCCTAAGGAAATTATATTTTAAAATGGACAGCCACCATGGGATGAACAATTCCATCCTGACTAAAAGGGGGAAAAGAAGTATAACTAATAAAAGTATCAGTGGCAGAGAGAGTTTAAATAGAGTCAAGAGGTTACTCGGGAGGTTGCTCTTACACAAGCTTCAGTTAGGGACTTGGCTACCCATCATAACCTGCCAACCTCCAATCAGGACCATTCCAGCCAATCCTAAAGAACACCTAGAGCAATATGTAAGATCCCACAAGTGTTCATGCACTAAAGTAACTTTCCAGAAACCTACAACCTTCAGATGGGTCTCTGGTCCAGATAAGTTCTGAAACCTAGCTCAGCCTCTCCAGAACATCAGATAGTTCCATCTCCCTACCCATATCAGTGACAGATCCTGTCACTGAAAAATTTAGAATTGCCATAGCCCAAACACCCCTAAAGAGAGGGATGGAAAGATCAAAG
The DNA here is from genome assembly GCA_004026745.1 of Myrmecophaga tridactyla. NCBI lineage: Eukaryota > Metazoa > Chordata > Mammalia > Pilosa > Myrmecophagidae > Myrmecophaga > Myrmecophaga tridactyla. The sequence continues at coordinate 52,029 of PVIY010005561.1, forward strand.
GTGATGGTGGAGTTATACAGAGAAGATAGGATTTAACAAATGAATATGAATGCTGAATCATTCGATTGATACCTCTTTTAGTCTGCAGTGTTTTAGAACAGCTAGAAGTAAAAACCTAAAACTGTAGAATTGTAACCCATATCAAACTCTGAAATATGTTCTACAACTAATTGTGGTGCTGTGCTTTGAAATTTGTAGTTTTGTGTATATGTTATTTTTCCCCCCAAAAAAGGAAAAAAAAGTCAATTATGATGATAAAATAATATTTAAGCCTCATAGGCTCCTATATTCCAGAGCAGTTACAAGGAAAAATGTGAGAGGATTGTATGGTAGCCCATGACAAACTCTGAGATCTGTCCTGTAACTACTTGTTGAAGAGTGCTTTGAAAACTATTGCTTTTTTATTTCTTTGGTTTGTATACATGTTATAGTGCACAATTAAAAAAATTAAAAATAAAATAAATAAAAATGGACTGCCAAAATAAATGCAATGTATTTTATCAGATGAAAAAAATAATGTTTTTCTATTTAGAAAAATGTATGAAATTCAGTCTGAGGAAAGTTATTCACTAATATTTCTCAGACTTTTAAAATTTGTGCTATTAATATTATTTCTGTGAGAATTTTAGGAACATATGTTTCAGTTAATTGTTTTGATGACTTCTTTTGGGTAAATTATTATCTTCTGTTTAAAACCTCAAATATAGAAATACAGCCATAGTGTACAATTAAGAGAAAGAACAGGTTAAAAAAAGTGACCTCCTTATTCCTTAAAGGTGGGATTGATCCTAGGACAAATCTGAGTGTTTTTTAGGGGAGCTAGCACATAGAAATTTGCCACTCCTAGTACTGAACCAGTTAAAAATGTTTTCAATGCTAGTAAAAACCAACTAACAATAACTTAAACAAGAAGGTGATACTTTTCCTTACACAGATAAAATCCAAAGGTAAGGAGCTGAGGGCCCTATTTCAGCTCTCAGTAATGTCGGGGTTAGGGTCACCACCTCAGGGACCCTCCAGGGCTTTCCCTAGTGGCTGGAAGATGGCTTCCATGCTAGTGGGTATCATGTCCTCAGTTAAGGCAGGAAAAAGGCTTGATTTTTCCATTTTATAAAATAAATACCGCATTCCCGAGTCCTATAACAGACATATTCTTATGTGTCATCAGGCAGAAATATGTAACAATGACGTTATTCACATTTGGGGACCTTGGGGAAGGAAGTCTGACCCTTTCTTTGTGTAGAAGGAAGGCAAGAAGAGCACGCTGGGAACACGCGTTTGCCTAGTCAACCTACACTGTCTGCCAGAACCTCTTCCTCTGAGTTCTTACATCTTCCCATTGTTTATGGGAAGAATGTTTATCTCACTGCTTCATTTAAAGCATTTACATCGTGCTGTCAACAATTAGCATACCAATTGTGGTAGTTAGATTCAGGTGTCAACTTGGCTAGGTGAAGGTGCTTAGTTCTATTGTTGTGGACATGAGCCAGTGGCATGTGAACCTCATCTGTTGTTGATTACATCTGCCAGGAGGCATGCCTGCTGCAATGAATGATGTTTGACTTAATTGGCTGGTGCTTAAATGAGAGACTTAACATAGCACAGCCCAAGCAGTTTAGCATACCTCATCTCTGCGCACTCGCAGTTCAGCCCGGACCTTTGGAGATGCAGAAAGGAAATTACCCCGGGGAACATTGTTGGCACCCAGAGGTCTGGAGAGAAGGCCAGCAGAGATCACCCTGTGCCTTCCCGCATAAGAAAGAACCTCAGTGGAAAGTTAGCTGCCTTTCCTCTGAAGAACTAATGAAATAAATCTCCTGTTATTAAAAGCCAATCTGTCTCTGGTGTGTTGCATTCCGACAGCTAGCAAACTAGAACGCCAATGTATTACCTTAAATAAGGAAAACATTGAAAGGTCAACACTTATGGAAATTGTTAACAAGAATTTTCTAGAAATGTGCCAAAAGGCTATGGCACTTTCTCTTTTTCTTCTCTTCTCCCATCTCTCTCTCTCTCTCTGTCTCTTCCTCTTCCTCACTTGCTTGAACACACATGCCTTGCTTTATTTTTTCTTTCCAGGGATTGTAGGAAAATGATCCAGGTTGTTTAGGGGAGAGAGAGAGAAAAAGAGAATCATTCAGTCCCTTTTGCTTACATTAGCCTGAATTCAGTGTCATAAGGGAAAGGAAATAGGAGTATAGTCAGATTCTACACAGTGAGCACCCACACGAGTTATTTGCTGTTTTGTTCCTAACGTTATGTTACACAGTGAAACTATGGAACTAAGGGAATATCTACAGGAGACAAAGTGTTAAAGTATAAAGATTTATAGCCACTCTGCTTTAGGATAACTGTCCTAAGGAGGAAAACAAGTGAATTTAGGTTTAAATGTGTTTAGGGGAGAAGGAAGGAGAAAAGGCAATTAAACGTTGGAACTGATTATTCAAAAATCTTTCAGAAGAGTAACTAACCTCCTTTTAACTAGGATGGTGTAAGAGAAGCATGTCTCCTAGCAATACATGCAAATAGATTAACTTTGCAAGGCAGCTTCAGATATATATATATCATGTTTGTATATGTAAGTATGCCTGTGTATGTATATATATATGCAGTTACATGCATCTATCTTTTCTGTATATGCATTTTGATCTTCAAAATAAACTTTAGTATAATAATGTTCATGATAGAATGTAGCAAACATAAATAAATATTTCTACATACCAGCACTTTATTTCATGTGTACTTGAAGATTATAATCCTTTTCTCAAATGTTTTCCTAGTCTTCCTACCAACAGGCAAGTCCCATCTAAACTGCTCATTTAACTTATTAGAATTTGAGTTCTCTCAGATTATCAGCAAACCAAGAATATAACACAGTTCACTCACAGACACAGATACACACAGGCATGTGCTTACATACTCATGTAACAGGATGTCCTATAACAGTTTTGTCTTGACAGATGTTTGTATTTAATTATATATAAATGAATTATTCCAGCAACTTTTCTACCCCTGGTACTTATTTCTATATACTAAGTTTGTGGCTCCGACTTTTGACAATTTTTGTTTACACCAAAGCTAATGAGTGATACATACATATATTTACATGTACTACATATATATGTTTATATATTGCTATACTATATTTGGTATGTGATCATACAACTGTAGGATATTATGCTAATCAATTAGTTCTTATATGCCTGTTTCTCTCACAAAACTGAGCTGAATGAAAAAGGGCCTATAGTTTATTAAGTTTGCATTCTTAGGTCTTATTACAGTGGCTGGCTCACAATAGGTGTTTGTGTTGTCAATATCTAAATGTCAGAAACAAGTATTAGCAACTTCAGTTTGAAAATCCATATTGTATGCAACTAATGTCACAATAAGTGACTTAAGTCAAATTACACTTTTTCGTACAGTGTTTGATAATGACCACATTTGGAGCTGCCTTTTACTCTATTTTGGACACATGCTGTTGAAGAGTAGATAGAGTGATAGATAAATTGGAATTGAGTAAGACTATATTTTGTCTTGATTTTTGGTACAGTTCTCTATAAATCCAGCAGGATAAGGTGATTATTTCAAACACTTGTTGCTTGAATCTCTTTTCATGAATCCCTATTTTTTTTAAAAAAAAAACTCTTTTTAAAAAGAACTAGACATCTAATAAGTTTTCAAAGTCTCACCCTAGACTCAGATATGCAGATAAATTAGTTTCTTTTTTTTTTTTTTTAACAAATGTAATTGTGTTCTTATGCCTGCACCATACTAGGCAGCTTTATAAAATGGAGAATTAAACCTGCCAACTATTTCATTTCCTTTGCCTGTTAAAGGTTTCTATTTAAAACAATCATTATTGAGTAAATTACGATTCTCTTAGAGTTTTTCTCTTTCTCACTCGCCTTCCTTCCATCAACTAAAAGATATCTCCGTATAGCAGAAACCTTTACAGGATCTCACGGAGAAGGAACTAGGCCTCAGCTTAGCATGTGCGCTCCTGTTGTTCCCTCTGGCCCGGCGTTGATCTCGCTTGTGAAGTGGCTAGACTGTTGGGCTTCTGGGAGCTTTGGGATGGTTTGAAGTCTGTTTCATCTGGCAAACAAAGGACCTCTTGACTTGGCTATGGCCTTGTGGTTTTTCCTTCCGCATTCAGTCACTCTTTAGATTTTTCTGAACCTGCAGATTTCTGTGGGTTTCACTGAAGTCGTTCATGTGTCCCCTGGCTTTGGCTCTCCATCCAGCAGCTATGCTATAAGGTCACTTTTGCTCTTTCTGTGTACTTCTTTTGTCCTACGGGAATATGGAAAATCCGAAGGTGCTTGATAGAACAAAATTGCAAGCTCTCTGTCTAATCCCTCTCTGACACGACTACCTAGCTGAAGACCTCAAGCTCCAAGTGAGAAGCAGTGCAGAAGCCCTTTCTCCTATAGTCTTTACCCTCCAACCATCAAGGACCAACCCCCTCCTCATTCCAGAGAACGTATATCTGACAAATGATTTCCCTTCCAAAACTTAACTTTAAGCTGTCAAGACCTTGGTTTACTATCCCATCTGAGAGAGCAAGGGCTTCCCCTATAGCATATTCTCTTCCTTTCAAATTTAATACTGCCTTCCTTCTTTCCTGGGCCCTAAATGGTAGAATGACCATAGCGGAATAATGATGTACAAAAATAGGAACTGAGAAAACAGCATCAGTTTAATATTTACAGAATTATAATCCTATTTAGGGAAATACACATATATTTGCACATGCACACATACATAATTTGCATATAGACATATTTTTAATACATTTAAAATAATTGGGCTCAAGTACAATTCTGTGATCAGATTTTTCCCACTTTATTGTATGTATTTCCTGTCATTATATTCAGAAAATGTAAACTTTTGAAATGCTAATGAGGTCTAAAGTGAAAGAGATATGTTAAATCTATTCCCATGGAGTGGCATTTTATCTTTTATAGTATTTTATATTTAAAAATATCATTGATAATTTTGTAGGCAAAAGCAGTATTTTGTCACTTCCTTGAATGACTAGTGAGGTGAAATTTTCTTTCATATTTTTAATATTTGGAATTCTTTGTGTATTATCAGTTCATGTTTTGCCCACCCGTGTGGGTATTTATTTCATTTTTATTTATTGGTAGAATCTCCTATTACATTCTGGAGTACCCATCTTTAAAAGTTTCAGGTAACTCATTATTGAAACAATCAGAATGCAGTAAGTATGCAAAATTATTACCATAAAATTGTACATAATATGCTCCTTTATTTGATGTTTTTGAAGTTTGATATAGTCTGATTCATATACTAGTGGATTTATTTTGCAGTTTGCTCTCACAAAGTTTCTGCCTATTTTACACTACTCAAGATTTATTTTATTTTTACTTCATTAGTTTTTCAGTTAAGCCCATCTCCAATTTATTCATTTTTGCTGTTATCCCTTATTATTTCCTTTCTCTTCCATTCCTTGTATTCACTGAGTTTTTGATAGTCCTTTTCTTACATCTTGATTAAATCTTATTTCTTTATTTCTTATTAATGAAAATGCATCAGATTATTCGGCTGGGAAAAGGATCTGTCCCCTCCCCAGTTTCATATTTAGCTGTAATGACATGAAAGAATAGAGATTCTTTGGTACAAATCACCTTGGTGAGATTTTATTAGCCTAAGAGTTCATGATTTCACAGTACTCTGTTATTTCTCAAGTCAAGCCAAAATTTAAAGAAAAAATATCTACAGAGATTTTTTCTACAAATTTCATCTCTTTCACTTCACCGGGACAGTTTCTGTAGCAAAAGGGGAAGGAGTAGGAGTTATTAACGTTCTCCTTATTAATCCTACAGAATTTCAAGAAGCCATGCCTGACTCCGAGGCCCCTTGACACACAGCTCAAATCCTTAATTACATGGACCTCAGATGTCATATATGGGAAGTTTAGATTATTCACCTTTTGCATCTATTCTATCTGTAACTAGATTTCACTATTCTTATGGAACTATCTAGGGAAATACATATACATATATACTCGTGCATATATTTTATATTTGTACATTCAAAATCATTATGCCTTAAAGAGATAGATGTCAGATTCCTAGCAAAGAATGAGAAAGGGGCAGATTAGAAAATTCTTTGTACTCATAAATATTGGTTTGTTCATATTGTTTGAATGTTGTTTTCTTTATGATTAATAGTCAACTTATCTAGCCTTAGACTTGGCAGTCTTAAAATTTAATGTATCTACATGATGCCCAGGGATGTAAGTCTCCTTAGCAATATGACACGACTCCCAGGGATGAGCCTGGCACTGGTATTTTGAGATCAAAAATGTCTATCTAACCAAAAGGGGGAAAAATATAACAAGTAAGGTATCAGTGGCTAAGAGATTTCAAATAGAATTTAGAGGCTATTCTGGAGGTTACTCTTATGCAAGCTTCAGCTAGATATATGGTATGGTATGCCAAGCCCCACCAATGGTATTTCTGTAAACCTAAAGAATACCCAAGTCTCTACTTAGACTCTATAAAAGTTTCATTCACTAAGTTTACTTTTCAGAGGTCGTTCCTAGGCCAGATAAACCCTGAAACCCAGAATTAGCAGTCTCTCCAAAAGCACCAAACAATTGTACCCCACTCCCCCATAACATTGACACCCCTTTTCAACATGAAGAAGTTAGAATGGTCATTGTTCAAATATCCCTCAAAATTGGGAGAAGGATCAAAGGAAAAGGAGGAGTTATAACAGACAGGATAGTATTTAACAAATAACAGAGAAGAGAGGATTTAACAGTATGTCTGCTGACTCATTATATTGATATTTCTTTTTAGTCTCCAATGTCTTTGAGCAGCTGGAAAGAAACACCTGAAATGGTGGAACTAACCCATACCATACTTTGAAATTTGTTCTAAAACAACTTGTTAAGCTGTACTTTGAAACTTATGATTTTTTTTCTTAAAAAAGAAAAGTTAAAAAAAGGCTAGGGGATATATGCTGAAATGTTAACAGTATTCTGCCTGAAATGATAGAGGGATATTAATAACAGAATTACTTCATGCATTAAAAAAATAATAATGTATCCTAACAAATTTCTTGACAGTTATCTCATTTGTTTACTCACTGAGATGAATGGCCTGACACAATTTTTGATGAACTTCTTATATTCTAACCTAACCCCAAATATAGCATCACTCCTCGTTTTCCTCACTATGCACCAGTTATATGATGAACTTCTTTAATTTCATTGTCTTCTCTTCTTTTTACATCTTTCTTTAATACTGTTCCTGATCCTTGTTCTATACCATTAAGATGTTGAGATAACAGCAGTGTGATTTATTTTATTTATTTATTTATTTCCCACATGGGCAGGCACTGGGAATCGAACCCGGGTCTCCAGCATGGCAGGCGAGAACTCTGCCTGCTGAGCCACCATGGCCCGCTCTGTTTTATTTTTATATTTAGAAAATAAGAAGCTACATTCCCCATGAGCAACAAATTATGAAGCAGAGGTGGTGTTATTATGAGACAATGATGATGTCAATATTTTAAAAAAGTGAAGTTGAAGAATATTAAGGATAAACATATTATTTTATGTGATGTTACTGCTATTCCAACATTGTGCTATAGCAAATAAAGTATTTGAGGGGTTCCTCGTAGGCTCCGGTTTTATCCATTTGCCTTCATCCTTCCATCGAGCTCTGACAAGGGATACTCAACCTAACATCCCCTAAGAATTTCCAGAATTTCTGAAGTGAGAAAAGAAAAGGCAGGGAAATTATTGGAGTTTCTGGATGCAAGTGGGTTATGTTGGAAAGGCATCTTCCTTTTGCTGTAAAGATAGCTAGTCTGTTACCCTTTCCTTCCACTGTTCTACAGGTTCATTAATTTCAAAGCTGCTCCTAACAATAGGCACAGACATAAGTAGATGCAAGAGAAGGATTTTATATCCAGAGGTCTTCCTTTTTATTATGAAAATTTCAACAAAAAGAAAGACAAAGAAAGAGCCTAAGGACTAAGGAGTTCTCAGTCTATTATTTCACTAGAAAGGAAAAGAATAAAATCCTCTAACAGGTGATGATTATATACCTATCAAGGAAGGATGTTGTTAGGCAGAACATATTGAAATGATTAAACCAGAACCTTTTTCATTAAGGAACTCAAAAAGTAGTGGGACCTCGGTAGGTGAACTCACTGCCCTCCCCCCTCTATGGGGCATGACTCCCAGGGCGTAAAATCTCCCTGAAAACCTGGGGCATGACTCCCAGGGGTGAGCCTGGCTCTGGCATCATAGGAATGAGCAAGGCTTCTTGAGCAAAAGGGGGAGGAGAAATGAAACGAAATAAAGTATCTGTGGTGGAGAAATTTCAAATAGAATTGAGAGGTCATTCTGGATATTATTTGTATACAGCATATAGATATTCCTTTTCAGTTTTGTGTATTGGAGTAGCTAGAGGAAAATACCTGAAAATGTTGAACTGTAATCTAATAGCCTTGATTCTTGAAGATGACTGAATAACTATATAGTTTTCAAGGTGTGACTGTGTGATTGTGAAAACCTTGTGATTGACACTCCCTTTATCCAGTGTATGGACAGAGAAGTAAAAAAATAAAGACAAAAAATTTTTTAGAAGCGTTGGGGGGCATGTGATGTTTTGGGTGTTCTTTTTTATTTTTATTTTTATTCTTTTTTTCAGAGTAATGAAAATGCCCAAAATTGATTGTGGTGATGAATGCACAGCTATATGATGATACTGTGAATGATTGATTTGTACAATTAATGATTATATGCTATGTGGATATATACATATCAATAAAATTATGTTAAAAATAGTGGGAAAGGAAGATATAAACACCAATAAATCAATATATCATACTGAGGTTAGGAGTACAATAGAAACAAATTTTGTAGATGATGAAAGAGTACCAAGATGGGAAACCATTAATTTCAAATGAGAAATTCAGTAAAGAAAGTCTCAGTTGCTAGCTGGAAGTTCCAGTGTTCCAGTTAGAAGATTTAAATCAGCAGAAAACGGAGTGAGAGTGGGCATCAAGACAGAGCAAAGAAAAAAAAAAAAAAGCAGCTCTGATGGATGCTACCATGTGAACCTTGAAATATCATGGTGAGCGAAATAAGCCAGACACAAAAAGATAATCAATGTATGATCTATTTTATGCAAAATACCTAGAAGAAGCAAATCTATAAAACAGTAGATGATATGTTACCAGGGTCTGCAGGAGGTGGGAGATGGGGGAAGAGGGAGTTATTTCTTAATTGTTGCAGAGTTTTTGTTTGGGTGATGAAAATTGTGGAATAATGGATATTGGTGATGGCAGCACAAAATTGTGAATAAAATTAATTTTACCAAATTGTCCACTTAAAAGTGGTTAAAATGGGAAGTTTTGAATTGTGTATGTGTTACTTCAGTAGGAAGTTAAAAAAAAATACAGAAAGATGAATTTGGCTTTGTATGGTGCCCTAGAAGAAAACCAGAATTTAGGAAATGGCGGTGGTCAGCCCCATGGGATATGATGTAGCAGAAAGCTTAGTGGACAGACAGTGCGAGTCATGTTGATCAATGTCAGGTAACATGCAAGGCGAAGATAGGGTAACAATCCTCATACTTTCCCATTTAACTTGAATATTTTCACCATTCCTTTGTACTTACTACTATCATCTGAGAAGAGCACAGCTGGCAAGATCTGCTGTTATAAAAAAAAAGGGCATGGGGAGTTTCAGTTCTTCTCCCCTAAATGTACTTAGCTGCTTGTGACTTTTCATACACCCAGTATATTATCTGGCCCTGATTGTCAAGATCTCACTTCTAACTCACCTAATATGTTAAGCTGCTTAGGAAGTAAAACTTACAAAAACAAATGCTGGGAGTGAAATAAGACCTGTTTCAGTACTTTTTTTTTTTTCAGTACTGTTTTGTACTTGGCAACTTTAGTGCAGCTGTTAATATCAGAGTTGTCACACATTTCCAAGATAGATGAAGAAAATGTAAATCACTTATTTGTCTAGGTGCTGTAAGAGACCTAAGTTTAAAAAAGATATTCAAATCGATCAAGTCTTCTGGGAAGTATTTTAAACTATTACACTTTAAAGGCTATTAATGATTTGAAAATTACTTGAAATTTCAATTGCTATTATCAAGCATAAGAACAGCAAAACATAATCTTTCAAATATTTGGTTAATGAGCACTGTGGTGATGCCTGGAACTAAATAATACAGTACATGAATATAAAAATTATATCTTAGTTTATCTTGGTTCATAAGTTCAAGTAAATGATAGAACATTTTAGAATAAGAATTTTAAACAAACTTTGATTATCTATAGTATGCCAGAAGATTTAAACCAAATATTCTAAAATAAATGTGGTACTTGTCTTGAGCTTTTTAAAAAATTTGCCACATTATTGAAACTTGCAAATCCTAAGCTGTAATACTCTAATGATTTTGTAGAACCTATAATGAAATTGGTTGTACTGATCTCTAAATTCAGAATATGTTAAAGACTTCTCTTCCAATGAAATTTTCAGTTTTTTTAAAAATAAATTAAGTATTGCATGAAAGAGAAACTTTAGGGAGACATGACAACTGCCTATAAATATTTAGTCTTTGTAGAAAAGACAGTGGTGTGGTAAGCTTTTTTTAATGGGAAACATTTAAACCCCAAAGGATGTAAACATTTTGAATACTGTAAGCAGAACACTTTGGTAGGTGATTGAACTTGTTCACATCAATACTTCATTTTATTTTGTACACTCAATCAAGGAATGTATTGTATTTGAGAATGATCAAATAAAATAACTATGTGTGTTTTTGAAAACTAAGCAAAGGCAGAAACAGGTAAAGTGGTTCAGTGAGTTTTGAAAGACTGCTTTAAGAAGTTAAAAAAAAAAATCACTGTAGCTTTATCCATGAAAAATAGTGCCTTCCTGGTATAGTTCTTGCAACACCATCTCCTGTTACTCAAATTCCACTCTGTCTCCTTTCTCTAGAAACACCAACATCTTACAGGAAAGCTAAGAAACTGCCAGATCTTAGAGTTATTGCTTATCTGAATTTTACTGTTTTGTTAATTCCTCCCCACTACAAGGGGATTATATGTGGATATGGAGGACCAACAAATCATAATGGATGTACACTTACATGATTCAATGTCCAAGGACTACGTTAAAGATCTTAATAGTTGGCTCTCAAAGAGTGATGGTGGGTAAATTAAAACATTAGGTGCTTCTCTCTGTGCTTTGAAAATGCAAAATAAAGAGAAACAAAAGAAAATTTAGCTCTCTAATATGATATCAGACATCGTTACTCATTAAGAAGTATTTTGATATCGTCAGCTCACATATTTTCAGCAGGAAAAGTGAAGTGTATAACAATAATGACAGCGACACTGAGAATAAGAGTAGGAAGTGCTACTAATCCTGTTGTTCCGTGTCTTTTAGCCATTGTCCACATTCTCTTTCTTAAAGCTCTTTATCTTCACTTTGGTATGTTCAGTGTGTTTTGTCAGCACTGTGCTGCAGATGTCCATGCAATGAACAGGAAAAATGTGTTTTCTTTGTATTTTTACTTGCTGACATCCAAGCATAAGCAAAAATGTACGTAAGCAAATGAGCCAAATGATTATGGGTAATTAGCTGGTGGAATATATTCAAGCAAATTGTTTGCTATATATAAGCATTTTTTTACAAGATTATATTATCATTAAAGCATATCTGGAGCCAGTTAGGAAGCTCACTGAAATTTAGCCAATCAGAAGTCAAATTATGTGAACATTTTTGCAAGAAGCTTTCTAGAATGTTCAAATGGTTTTGTGTTTTTGAAAATGATGCAAAATCATCATGATATTCATCTATTGATATTAAAAGGATATAGAAATTTAATCCATTTTATGTAATAACCTTTAAGTCCTCAGCACAGTAGTTGATATCATCTTGAACTCTCCAATGACCTCACTGTTATTGTGTGTCAATTTCAAGATAAATAATTTGCTTGACTGTCATTTATCACACTTTATAATCCCCAGTGATGATGACTACAGCTTTAATGTAGTTCTGTTTTTGATTAGTGTAATGTCATTTCCAAATTTCATTATCTCAAAGGGATAGAAGAATTGTGTTTCTATCCCTGTCAAGTTTCACAGTTCACATGAGCACTAAATTCACTTCAAAGGGTCTTTTAAAACAAGTTTCATTAAAGAAACCTTGATTAAATAAAATAATCCGTTATTTTGAAAAATTGCTTGTATGATAATCAGAATCATTAACTGTTGTTTTAAAAAGTTAATGCATCCGGGTGGGCTACGGTGACTCAGCAGGCAGAATTCTTGCTTGCCATGACAGAGACCTTTGTTCGATTCCCGGGAATTTGCCATGCAAAAAAAAAAAAAAAAAATTAACACATTTAGATAAAGGTTTTACTAGTTTGCGAAGACAAAGTTGTGAAAAATAATCTTAAGTGTATATCACATGCCTTAGGTATAGTCTCCAGAAACACAAAACTCCTTCACTGAAATTTGGGCTTCTCTGTTGGGTTCCCTGCTCATGGTAGAGACATCATGAAAATGTGAAAGAATAGCATTTACATTGGTCAAATCTAGGTTAAAATAAGCACTACAACACTTAGTACTATTTTATCTTTGAAGGACTCATTTTCTGATTCAAAAATCCTCATGTATATATTAGGGATAATATCACCAGCTTAACATATTCCATGACCTACTGGAGGTTCAGTATATGCTATTCTCTCCTCCTCAGCAATTGTTTCGAGATATTTCTTTGCCATTATTTATGATTTATTAGGTTTTGTGTGTTTAATTTCTACTAAAGCTGTTTAAATACTGACAACATTGCTGTTAATTAGATGAACTAGGAGTAGATTTTTTTGATTAGGAAAGAAATAGTCTACCTATTTCTTTGTATTCTTTTAATATAAGTGGGAGGCATGCACATAATGTATATTGTAATATTCTCAGTCATCTCAGAAGGAAGATTACACAATTGAGAGTCAGCAGGCAGTAGTAAAACCCATTCTTTCTCACTGAAAAAAACTTTATTTATTTAGATGAGCACCAATATGCCCCATTAAAAATATTGGTTTTCCTAACATCCTTCTTTAAGAACTTCTAAAGTATTATTATTTCATCCTGCTTATTTGATCTCTAAATTATAACCATTTTGCTTCAATTAACTGAGACTTGAAAGGTTTAGGAGGCGAAAGGGTGAGAAAGAAGGAAGGTACACCAGGAAATTTAAAGTGGGGAGGGTATTTCTGCGCTCCCGGGCAGAACTCACCAAACCCAAATGGAGGGAGGTGAGTGCGCACATGGGCTTTGGCACAGGCAGCTTTTAAGGATGGAGGTCAGGTGACGTCTGGAAGGGGCAGTTCATTAGTTCCTGAAGTCATGTTCGGAGGGGCGATACAGCTTCTGCAGCTCCAGTTGCAGTGCCTTTCCCCGTTCCCCCGACCTAACAAGACTGTTTTTCTTTAAATTCTTCTTGTTCCTGGTCATATCCTTTAAATGTCTGAAAATCCCTTTTCCCTATTTTTTTTCTTCTAGAGCATTTTTCCTTCTTCCAAACCTATTTTTATCTCTTGATATACCTTTCCTAATGTTCAACAATTATCAGCAAAAGTCAGTCATTGTACCAAGCCTATTGAAATTTTTACATGATAATAAATGTACTGACGGAAAGCTAGAATTTGAAATGAATGTATTTTTCATAGTTTTAGCTTTCACAAAATATAGTGTGTTTATGAATGGCATAACTGTTTTTCCTTGGTCATCTTGGCTTAGCATCTAATATTTTCTCATATACAAGATTGCAGTCTCCTTGTGGAGTTACCCTGCTAAATTAGTTTTAAAATGTAGATGCAATTCTACTAACCATTTTGATCATAAGACTCATTTCTGCTGCATCTAAGGTTAATAAAAATAAATTCCGGATATTTTTTAATGTTTCTACACTCATAGTCCTTCATATTTAAAATTGGATCTCCCATTTACTGGATACTTACTGAGTGCTTGGCATCTCATATAATTCATTAAATTCTCACAGAATGATGGCAAGGAGAATAGGTATTACTGTCTGTGTTTTAAAGTTGAAGATAAAGAGAATTGTGGAATTGAAAAACTTTTCTTGCGAATAGGAAAGATTGAATAAAGTCCTTGACAATGCAAATCTAAAGCAGGTGGTCATTATTCCCTTCCTTTTTCGTATAATCTAAATGCATGTATATTTTGAAAGATGAAGCAGCCATACACCTGCAGGAATTCTTAAAGTTCTGATATTATTGGCTAAAAACTGGCCACTCTAAAGTGATTTGAGTTTATGAGAAACATTCCGTGCATAGTCTCACACAAAATTTCTCGGGGTAACACAATAAAAAAGATAAATTTGACTTTTCTTTCATCCACATTACTGAAAGAACTTTCCACATCATTCATATGTATGGGCTGGAAATCAGGGAGGGAAAAAGTAGAATGTATTTTGTAGCTTTGGAGGGCTGTATTTAACACAGGGGACAATGAGACTCCATTTCCAAAATGGTCACAAAATATTTTCTCAATCAGTGGATATGAAAAAATAGTCTCCAAAAGTCTTTCTACATGCTTTCTCCTACTGCATAGATCCTATTATATTTATTATTTAATTTCTATACTTAACTGCTTCTGATGAAATGTTAGCTTGGTAGATGTGCTTCCATTTTTGCTTGTTTCATTAAAGTTATCCATTCAGTAACTTTGATAATTGAATGCCATTTTATAGGACATTATTAGCATAGAGTAACTATTTTGTACTTGGTGACATTCCAAGATATTCTATGATATCTTAGAACCTGCGCTATTAAGCCCCTGCCTGCTACCTTCTGTATACAGCTAGACAGAGTTCCCTGTACAAATTCATAAGCTAATTCTGAACTATTGGACATTACAAAAAAGTAGGTCTGAAGAAGTGTGTTTTTTTAGAAAAAAAAATACCGTAAAAACTTGAAAGATTGGTTTATTAAAATTAGGACTTTTTCAAGGGAAGAAATAGTAGGCTGAATTCACTAGTTAGATAACATTCCTAATTCCTTATTTCTTGGTTTGTTTAAAGAAGGGTTTGGAGGAGATTATTTCAAAGGTCACTTCTTGCTTAATAGTTTACCAAGAATATTTTTGCAACGATATGTTTTTCCCAAACTATGTTTTTACAACACTGGAATAATGACATCTGTAAATAAACATATCATTAGGGTTAACAAAATATTTAGACCAGCAATTAATACACTATGTCTTATACCAGCTACATCACTTCCACCTATCTTTGGCCCTGATTTTGTTATGTTTAGGAATTAATATTTAATGTTACTTTTCTAAAATTCACTTTATACAGACACAAATCTTACTGTAAATATAAATATTGTTCATTAAAATAAAAATATACAATTATATAACTTATACTTGCATGCTGTATACTGTATGACTATGAACTATATTTTAAATGCAGCTACTGGGAACGTGCATTGTCTCTCTGTTCTTTAATCCTTAAGAGAAAGCATTTAGCTATTTTACCAGAAAGCTCCTAAAAGACGAAAGACTTGTTTTGAATGTAATAAATGAGCAGGTGGCTAAGCAATGCATGTTGACTGAGCATAGTGGGTTCACACTGAGGCTAACAACGCCTTTTATTGATAATCTTCCACCATCTGTTCTGAAGATTTATTCATACTAAGAAAAAGGCAGGTGAGAAGAAAGTATGCAAATAAGTGGCAACACTTAAGTTCTGACTCATGCTGTGATTTTACAAAGTGGATCAATGCTACTGTTGCTTTTAAAACCACTATATTGTTTGAACCAGCAACGCTGTTGGTGAACTTTTCCACTGTTGGTACATTTGCATATACGAGAGGAAGGTGTTTGGGAAATGTAAGAGTCAGAAAGATTGGTGGAAAGAGTCCTAAGGTACTTTAAATTTTGTGTGGACTCATACTTTCAATCTGCAAAATGAAGAGAATAATTTACTTGCTCATGGCCAAAAAGGAAATGAACAAGCAAAAAATTATAAGTAGAAAAAAAAAGTATGAAACATTCCAAGGTAAAAATAGAGCAGCCGCATTGACAGTCATTTATTGGGCAGAACCTTTGAAAAATGAAAGTGTGACAGAACAAGGTGAGTCTAAATCTGGAAGACAGGAGAAAGAAGGACTTCTTGTGAAATCACAGGAAGATGTAAACCTGTGTGTAAGGAATTAAAGAAATAGACCTAAGATGTGGAGATGGGAAATTGAGAGATGAGTGAATAGACACATTACTTATCAAGAACTAAAAACTGAAATAGCGAGATATTTGAAATCAAGAGGTGCTTGATAGGTAGAAATCAACAAAAAAAGAAAAAAAAAACTACCTTAAATCATCATTATTGTGACACAAGTTCCCGATTTTAGAGTGGGATTTCAAAAAGATGCTGACATTGAATTCTAAATGGCAGATGAGCTCACTGTCTGTAAGAAACAGTGAAAAAATATGGGGAATCATGAACTATTTCAGAACTCTGGTAATTAACAAAAGACACAACTGAAAATTGTCTATCCAAGAGAAATAACTGGCCCTATGTAGAACAGTGGGGGCCATGATATTTTAGCTTAGGGTTATTTCCATCATCTCTGCCTCCCCAATTTAGTGACACTGTGTCTAAAAGCCGGTGGCATTGCAGAAAAAGGATAGCCCTAACCACCTTTAGAACTCTGTGAAAAATACCAGCCCTAGGGCATAGTCAATACATTTTTTCCAAACTTGTATCTCTTTATGTAATCTTTTTGCTCCAAGAGCAGTGGCTATTTGATTTGACTCAGAGCTCAATGAGGGTGGGTGAAGCCTGCCTACAGGGCATTCCTGAAGTACAAGCAAACTGCTGGCAACAAATCTGATACCTACCTAGGACTGTGATTTGAGTTGGATCAAACAAGATCCTGGCCAGAAATTTAAAGGGAATGCAGGAGAACTGGACTACCATAGGGCACTTTGAAGAGTTCTGACATATTTCTGGGGATTCAAAACGGTACACACATACTCAAGGCAGTACGCTTGCCAGAAAAGACTTGACAAGATGGCATATATCATTCACCTCTGGCTGACCTCCAGGCCTTGAGCAAGGAGGAGGTGAAAGCTAAGGCTGCCTTGTAAACTGAATGAAAGAAATATAAGCAAGGCATTTTAGGACATTTTCTGAACAATCAATGGCTAAGATTTGATTATCCTGACCTAATTGTGAGCCTTAGATAAGCCAGGCACAAGAGGACACATATTGTCTGATCTCAGTGATATGGAATAGTTAGAACAAGCACACTCATAGAGTCAGAATATAGAAAATACAAGAGCAGGATGGGGATAGGGAATGGGAAGTTAAGGGTTGAAATGTACAGAGCTCCTAGTTGGAATGATGGAAATGTTTTGGTAATGGATGGTGGTGATTCCCTATTGTGAATGTAATTAACAGCACTGACATATATATCTGAATGTGGTGAAAAGGAAATGTTAGGTTTTATATATGGTAATAGGATAAACATTTATTTTTTTAATTAATAGAAAGGCAGTACACAAACAGTGAACCCTAGGTTGTAACAAATGTACCAGACCGATGCATGGCATTAATGATAAGGAGGTATATGGGAATCCTGTATTTATGCATGATTATTCTCTAAACATACAACTTCTCTGATAAAAATAAACAAATAAATAAATAAATAATAACAGGAACTTTAAAACAAAAAGCTAGCAGAGAACTCAGTGGCTCCATACTACAGGGATGGCAGAATCTACAGAACTAGTTCAGAAAAGTGCTAAACAAATAGGCAACAAAAAAGAAAAACAACAACAAGGATGACCAAAAAAAGAAAAAACAATGAACTTGAATGGGGAGATGGCAGAATCTGCCATCAGAATTCTTACCAAATGTAATCTATCATAAGAAATGTCTAGTTTTCAACAAAAATACGAGATAAGGAAAGAAGCAGGAAAGTATGCTACATATACACAGCAAAATTCAGTCAACAGAAAAATTACCTGAGAAGCTACGTATTTTGGACCTAGTGCAGAAACTTTAAATGAGCTAGTATAAATGTGTTTCAAGATCCATAAAGATCATACAGTCTGAGTGACAGAAGAAAAATAATACAGAAAATTAAACAGAGACTCAGGGACCTGAGACATACATCAAAAGGGAGGAATGGAATAAAAAGAGGAAGAGAAAAAAGCAGTCAATGTATTTGAAGTAACCATGACTAGAATCTTCCCAAACTTGATAAAAACAAAACAAAACATTAATCTACATATCCAAGAAGCACATGATTGAATTAAAAGGACATGACTTTTCTGGGGTTCATACAGATTTAAACCAGTGTACAGTGGAAATTAAACAACACACCTGTTCTAGTTTGCTAGCTGCCAGAATGCAATATACCAGCAATGGAATGGCTTTTAAAAGGGGAATTTAATAAGTTGCTAGTGTATAGTTCTAAGGCTAAGAAAATGTCCCAATTAAATGAGTCTATAGAAATGTCCAATATAAGGCATCCAGGGAAAGATCCTTGGTTCAAGAAGGCTGATGAAGTTCAGGGTTTCTCTGTCAAGTACAAGGGCACATGGCGAACATAGTCACAGTTTCTCTCTCAGCTGGAAAGGCACATGGTGAACATGGTCAGGGCTCCTCTCTCATCTGAAAAGGGCACATGGTAGACACAGCATCATCTGCTAGCTTCTTCTCCTGGCTTCCCATTTCATGATGCACCTCAGGAGGCATTTTCCTTTTTCATCTCCAAAGGTCGCTGGCTGGTAGACTCTGCTTCTCGTGGATATGTCATTCTGCTCTGCTCTCTCCAACTCTCCTTCATTCTCCAAAATGTTTTCTCTTTTATAGGACTCCAGAAACTTATCAAGACCCACCCAAATGGGTAGAGACATGTCGTCACCTAATCCAGCTTAATGACCACTCTTGATTAAATCACACCTCCAAGGAGATGATCTGATTACAGTTTCAAACATACAGTATTGAATAGGGATTATTCTGCCTTTATGAAATGGGATTTAGGTTAAAACATGGCTTTTTTAGGGGACATATGTCCTTTCAAACCAGCACAATACCCAAAAATCGTAATGGTCAAATAAGAAAATAAAATGGATATTAGAAAATGTTCGAGAAGAACGGAAAGGAAAACACAACATATCAAAGCTTATGGGACTACAGTTATAACAGTGCAGAGAGAAATTTATAGCTGTAAATAGCTATATTAAAAAAGAAGAAAGATCTTAAATCAGTAACCTAGCTTTCTACCTTAAGACCCTGGAAAAAGAAGAGCAGACTCCAAAGCAAGCAGAAGGAAGGAAATTATAAAGATTAGAGCTAATAAAGATGAAATAGGGAATAGGAAAACAATAGAGAAAAAAACATAAAACCAAAAGATATCTATTTGAAAAGATCAATAAAATCCCTTAGCTAGGCTGACCAAGATAAAAAGAGAGAAGTCTCAATTTCACAAAATCACAAGTGAAAGAAATGGCATTGTAATTGACCTAAGAGAAATAAAAAGAAAATGGACAAATCACTGGAAAGACACGTTATGAAAACAGACTCAAGAAAATTATATGATCTGAATAGATCTCTAAAAAGGAAAGGATTGAATTAATAATATTAAAACTGTCTAGAAAAAATCTGGACTCAAATGACTTCACTGGTGAAATCAATGAAACATTTAATGAAGAATTAATAACTGTCATTAATAAAATCTTCCAAACTAATCCACGAAGTGAGAACACTTCCAACTCATACTGTGATACCAGAATTACCCTCATATCAAAACTAGAACAAACATCACAAGAAAAGAAACTATAGACCAATATCCTTTATGAGTTTAATCTCACAGCTTCTCAACAAAATATCAGCACATCGAATCCAACAACATATAAAATGGTTATATATTGTGATCAAATGAGTCATGACCAAGTGACATTTATCCCAGGAATCTAATGTTGGTTTAACATCTGAAAGATCAGTACAATATACCATTTTAACAGAATAAAAGATGAAAACCACATGATCATCTCAAGAGACTCAAAAAAAGTTTCATGATAAAATTCAACAGCCTTTCATCTATCACTCTATCACTGTGATTCACCATTGGACTGAACATTGTAGACACTGCAATTAGGTAAGAAAATGAAATAAAACGTGTTTCAGATTGGAAAGGAAGAAGTAAAACTGTATTTTAAGGTATCATGACCTTATATAAAGAAAATAATCTACTTAGGAACTATTAAAACTTAAATTATTTCAGCAAGGTGAAAATATGATAACATACAAAATACCATTGTATTGCTATATATTAGTAACATACAATCTGAAACTGAAGTTAAGAAAACAGTCTCACATAAAATAGCAAAAAAAAATCTAGGAATAAATTTAACAGAAGAAGTGTAAGGCTTTTATACTAAAAACAAAACATTATTGATAGAAATTGAAGAATACTTAAATAAATGTAAGTATGCCTCACAGTCATCTATCAAAAGACTTGTCATTGCTAAGTAGAAATACTCATCAAATTGATCTACAGATTCAATACAGTCCCTGTCAAAATCTTTGCCTTTTTTTTCATTTTGCAGAAATTGGCAAGCTTGTTGTAAAATTCATATGAAGCTCAAATAACATGCAAAGGAGCCAGAATATTCAAAATAATCTTGAAAAATAAAAATGTATATGATCCACAGTTTCTGGTTTAAACCTACTACACAGACTTACTAATAAAGCAGTGCAGTACCTGAAAAATATATAAATCAATGGAAAATAAATGGGGGTCCAGAAATAAAAATTTACTTTTATGGTTAGTTGATTTTTGACAAAAGTGCCAAGACAATACAATGGGTGAAAATAGTCTTTTCAACAAATGGTGCTGGGACAACTGCATAGAAATCAAAGAATACATTTGGATGCCTACTTCACGGCATACACACAAAAATAAATAAAAATGAATAACAGACTTATATATAAAGCTAATACTACA
This sequence comes from Myrmecophaga tridactyla, assembly GCA_004026745.1. Lineage (NCBI taxonomy): Eukaryota > Metazoa > Chordata > Mammalia > Pilosa > Myrmecophagidae > Myrmecophaga > Myrmecophaga tridactyla. The sequence continues at coordinate 73,076 of PVIY010005561.1, forward strand.
GACTGCCTAGAAGGAAACATGAATCAATTTTTTTGAATTTGCATTAAGTATGATATATTTGATATTATACCAATAGCACAAGTAATAAATGAAAAAAAGATAGGTAAATTGGACTTCATCAAAATTAAAAACAAACAAAATCTTTTGTGCATCAAGTACACTATTAAGAAAATAAAATACAACCCTTGGGATGAAAGAAACTATTTGCGAATCAGATATTTGGCAAAAACCTTGTTTCCGGAATATATAAAGAGATCTTACAACTCAATAATTGAAAGACAGTTAACCCAATTTTAAAAATAGGATCTGAATAAATACAAGTGGCAAGTAATCATTCAATATTTCATGGTTACAAAAGATGAAATATCACAACGAGATGCCATTTAGCAACCATGAGGATGGCTAAAATGAAAAAGAGAGATTATGATGTGTTGTAAAGGATGTGTAGAAAATGAAACCATTTTGCCTTTCTAATGATAATGTAAAGAGGTACAGCTACTTATGAAAAGTTTCATAGTTCCTCAAAATGCTTATACGACCTACTAATTTCCTGAGTAGGTATGTATCCGAGAGAAATGAAAATGAATGTCCACAACAAGTTTTACATAAATATTCATAGTAGCATTATTCATAAAACTCAGATTTAGAAACAACCCAAATGCCTATCAACTGATTAATGGAGAAACACAATGTCATATATCCACAAAATGAACTATAATTTGGCAATAAAATTTATGAAGTACCAATAGGTGCTTTATCATAGATTAACATGATGCTAAATTAAAGAAACCAGTTGTTTTTGTTTGCCAGTCTGCTATGTCAAGTACCACAAAATGGATTGACTTAAACAATAGGAATTTACTGCCTCAGTGTTTGGAGGCTTTAAGAAGGCCAAAATCAAGACATTGTCAAGGTTTTCTTGGCTTGTATTTCTGCCTCGTGGAAATGTCCTCTGCTTTCTAGCTTCTGGACTTCCCTGGTCTCTTAATCCAGTAGTTTCAATCTGGATTAAGACCCACTCTGCTTCAGTTGGCACACTTACTAAAATAATATCTTCAAGATGTCCTTTTCACAATGGGTTTGCACCCACAGGAATTCAGATTAAGTCTAAGAAAATGTTTATTGGTGTACATACATTAACATACTGCACCAGTTTTAAAAGACATATTGTAGGATTCCATATGTGTGATATGTCTAGAACAAGTAGAGGTAGAAAATAGGTTAGGGATTACCAGGGGTTGGAAGAAGGAAAGAATTGGGAATGACTGCTAATGGTTACCATATTTCTTTTGCAGGCGGTGAAAATACACTAAAATTAAATTGTGGTGATGTTCGCATAACTGTGAATATATTAAACACTACTCAAATTCATGAATATTATTTTATGTAAAATATATCTCAATGAAGTGCTAAAAGAAACAAACTAGTAATTTTTTACTTAAGAAGTGTACAAGGAAAAAGAAATGTTGAAAATATTTTCTTTGGTACATAGAGGGTTCCCAAAATGAAAGGAATCAGGAGGGTGCATTGTGGTTTTCAAACAGAAATATTTATAGCTGTGAAGTTGAGAATGGATTCTCTTGTGAATGCCTATTATAATTAATATTTACTACAACATAATAAAAATGGTATATTTGATTTATACTTGAAGAAACAGGTGTATCACACTGCATGCACATATGTACAATTTACCTGCTATCTCTTTCTCTCTTTTGAATGTATAAACATCACCTGTTGAGTTATTTCATATTCTTAAGTTATAAACCATAAAATATTAAAAATAGTAATTTTAATATTTATCGATTATGCTAAATTTTGAAGTGACAAGAACTACATAGTTTTTGGATCCCCATGTGGCATCAAGTACTATTTATATATAAATTTATCAGAATACTACTGACCTCATATTACCAGCCATATGCCTTTTAGTTGCTTACTGATTTTAGAAGAGAGCTAAATTTAAAAAAGTTTTTAAAAAATGTTTTATTTTACAGCATGCATATTTAAAAATGGGCTGGTATGCTCATAATTCTTTTAAGCTTTGGATTCTATTTGTCTCTAGTTAGAAAATATTCTGAATGGTGTTACAATATAAAATACTGAACTTAGATTTTAAATAGTGGATCTCTGTGCAGATATTTAATTAGTATTGCAAATCTGAAACACGTTTCTCTTTAAATCAATTTTATGCAAATTAGAGTAGATGATTAACTAGCAGCATTATTATATCTAGCTTGTCACCTACCAGAGATTGGAAAGGATGCATGGAACTAAAACTGGAGAAAAAATATATAAATTCTTGACCCAGATTGCTTTCTCTGTAGTTAAGTTGCATGCCATTAAACACCAGCTGTATCCATAACTTTTTCTAGTTAGAAAATTTCAGTTCCATATTCCCTCCAGTAATCTTTGTTCAAAGCATCTGAGAGATACTCTTTGGTACCAGTGATTCCCGCTCTAGCGATAGGGTGTAATTTTTTTGGTGTTTGCATCAGTAGATCAAAGGTGAGATACTAAAAGTTTGAAAAAAGACACCAAGGTGATTCTATTGATGTTGGGGACATCGGGTCCTCTGCACCTTAATTATTTCTACCTTGGAGATTACCAAAGTTTCTGATAAGCAGTGTGTTTGTGCTTTGCTATAAATGGCTTAAAATATCACCTCCTTTTAGCACAGCCATTATCTCTTTGTTGTTCCTCAGGAATTTCTCCCACGTTAAGGCCCGTATCAACACCAAGTCTCCTTTCTCCACTTTGTAATTTGGAAAACACAACAGGTGCAGTTATTTAAAACTAAATGATGGTTGTTCTTGACCTGGAAAGGTATAAAGAGAGCAAAGCTGAGCCTAGGGAACCTGCGATATGAGTTAAACTTGGTTTTGAAACACCTTAGCATTCTTCCAGCAGGAGCTCTTTCACTGTCTGACCCTATCCCCACAATCTAATGCCGCCATCAAGCATTGTACTTGGGCTGATCTTCCAAGACCTGCCCTACCTTGGACAGAACCATATTTCAAGAGTTACCTCTCATAGCTCCCACACTCTTCACCAAAACCTCAATTCCTTAATTCACCTTGCATAGGGAAAGTAACTAGATTAGTGTCATTTGCATATAAATCAGTTTGTTTTGCTTCACCCGTTCAGGGTACAAAGAAGTTCACACTTCTTTAAATAAATAATTTAGGACTAATTCCAAGCTCCCTAAAAAAATGTCCTTCTCTATCCCAACAAGAATTTAACGTTTCAGGGTGTTTCCTTAATGTCAATGGTAATAGACTCACATTAAAATTTTTAAACTCAGACTCATTATTTCAGGCTTGAAAATAGTCCAAATACTATCAGAGCAATATGCTTTGGAATAAGTGCAAGAGTCTTTTGGCTCAGAGACTCCTTGCTACAGTCAGCTCCACTGTATCATTCACAAGTCCTTTGCTCAGTGAAAGAGCTAAAGAATCAATTCTGACAGCCAGTTTCTGTAATCACACTTGTACTTGACCAAGGGTAGTATCTCATTGTGGAAGAGAAAGTGGCGTAATCCTCAGCAATTGTTGCTAATAGAACTATCAACCCACAGATCTAGGCTAATAATATCTTGGATATTATAATTATCTTAGATATTCTTTATTTAACTTTTCCATGCCCAGCCATTACTCCTAAAGAACAGCCAGACACTCTAAAGAACTTTGGTAGGATGGTTGATTAGGCGAGGATTCCAACCATAACTCTCTCAGAATGAATGAAGGACAGCGCTCCAGGAGGACTCTCAGTGGAAATTTCAGAAAAAAGGAAAATCTAACATGGCACCCAGTATACTGCCTTGACAAGGCTTTGTCTCTCCGAATGAATTATGAGATAAAAATAAATGATGCATAAATAAATAACTCAGCAAAGTTAAAGTGCTATGCAGGAATTAAGTAGTATCTATTCCTAGGATGTCTCCCTAACAGAGGAGACAATAACATCTGTTAAGAGTTTCACAAACAGTAAAAGTTGGCCTTCTTGTAAAGTTTTGATTAAGTGGAACAGAGAATTTGAAAGTCGGTAAAGTTTCTGAGTTTAATGGGGCCTAAAATTTATGAAAATAAGGAATGAAATTCTTGGGCAGTTCTTTATGAATGTGATAAATATTGAAAATGCCTCCTTAGGTTTGTTATATGTATTCTTTCAAATAATTATGGGAAACATTTGCTTTTCTATAAAATGAAGTGATATTTAAAATCCACAGGAGTGTCGGTAGTAAACAGCATCAACATTTTAGCTTTTTAAGTAGGAAACAGAAAATTGTGCAGTCTCTGTTTTGTTTTAAAAGGTTTTATCTTGCATAGATATAAAGAAGAATTACAAGGGAAAGTCATTGAAAAACTGAAATTTCATAAAATGTCCTGAATTGTTGAAATTCTATCCGAAGATTCCAGACTTTTCTAAATGATGTAATTTTAGTTATTGGGAAGAATTACATTTTAGGCCTTTATGGCAAAGCAGCATGATGTTAAACTATATATCATAATTTGATATACCAGGTATATCATTTATTATGTCTGGACATTGAGTAATTTACTTATTAAATGTTTTCCTTTTTTTTCCACATGTAGAATAATACCTGTCTTTTAGAGTTGTACATATTAACAGATAAAGGATAAAAAATAGCTAGTATAATGCCTAATAAATTGAAGACATTAAAAAAATTATTAGCATAGGAATTTGTGCTAAAATATGAAGGTTTTCCAAGTTTTTATACCAGATTACAAATGATTTGTTATGTTATGTATTTCTCAAACCTTCAATTGTAAATTAAGTTAAAGTTTTAAATTTTTAAAGGTAGTAAGGAATCACAAACTCTTGTTTCTGGTTTGTTTGCCCTTTTTTTTTTTTTAGTATTTGATTATAATACAATGCAACGTGTGTGCAGCTCTAATTTATTATTCATTGTTGTGACCCACACTCATAACTTCCGTTAGCATTCAAGTTAGAAGTGAGAATATAATCAGGTAGACTCGTTTCAGTCATCAGTGTAATATAGAAGGAACTTACTCATATTGATGCATATGCTTTTTAGCTATTAAACTATTACTTAGATGATGTTTCGTAGTCCTTCATATTACAAATAAGCAAGGCTTACACTAGTTAAGTGATTTGTATAACAGTATAACTAGCCAGCAGTAGAATTGTGGACCTCTGATTTCTAGTTGTATATTCTTTCAAAAACGTTACCATATTTTTATTAAAATAAATAAATTGTTCAAGAAAAAAGAATGAATTAATTATCTTCTCCTGATTTTTCTTCTTTACTCTTCATGGTGATTTTCCTTCTATACTTTAATAAAGATGAGATGACTTCTAGTGTGTTTTGGTAAAAATAAGACCAAGGTAGCACGTTTGTGATTTTGTTTACTTGCTGATAAATCTAAAGAAATGTATCCAAAATATATGTTTTCCCCCCTAAAAACATTCAGGTTTCTCTAGGTGTATTATCTTAGATAATTATATTATGCTTGAGTCATTTATCACTGATTCATCTGCCTATACCGAAATTAATGTAAGAGGCTTCTATTTGTTGGACCAGAGCTCTAATATCATTATTCAATTGTGAGCTGCTCAACATTTGAATCGATAAAAGGCTGAGAGATCTTGACAGGCTATATTTTTTCTAATATTGATCTTGATGACCAGGCTGGTGCCCTAGAGTCTAACCATTGATTTTAAAGGGGAAGCCTGTCAAGTTGGAGGCCAATTTTGTGCTATTAAACAGATCAGGTCTTGTAATTAAAGAAAATGTCAGGCTGTCATATTCTACAAGAGGGGCCCTGGGAATATTTTCACGCAAATTAGAAAGTATGCAGACGTGCTGGAGCCAAATGCATACGCCAAACCCAGCATAAGCTTTCACAGAAACTAAATCAATGTTCAAATGGTATGTAATTCATTGGCCTTCTCTTTTCCCAGGACTTAATGATTTAAGGAATAATTTATGATTCCTGGCTTTAATAACATGCACTACTGCATCAACTTAAAATGCATCAAACTCTTCTGAAAGAAACTAGCATACAATGAAAAGCTAATTTTCTGCCAAAATAATGGAGAATATCCAAACCTTGCTATACAGACTTTGCTTCTATTCTGTTTCCTTTTAGTACCAAGTTTAAATCATAACTTCTTATTCTGTTTTATTACACATTTCCTTTAATCTTCTATACATTCAAGAAAGATTTACAGAGAACCTACAAGTAGAGAGCTTTTAAAAAGCTCACACTACAGTGAAACTGACTGATAAAAATGATATGATACGTGTTATAATACAGGTAAAGTACAAGTGTTTTTAAAAGATAAGAAGGGAGTGACTAACTCTACAAGAGACGTGTAGGGTAGTTTTCGAAAGCTGTATTGAAAGGTGTTTGAGTTTAGATTTACCTTATAAAAGTTGAGATACTTTGAGAATTTTATAAGAGTGGCAAGGTCTTATTTGTGTTTTAGAATTGGTTTTCGAGACTAGGAGTAACTCTAAAATTGTTAATATTAAATTATAAGATTTTACACGTGGAAAATGAAAATATTAAAATAAAAAAGTAGGCCAAGAACACAAATGAACAATTCCCCCAAGAAGAAATTCAAATGACTATAAACATTCAGAAAAATCTTCAATCATTATCTATTTCTGCAAATGCAGCTTTTGTGCTTTCCTTTCCTTCTGGAATTCCTGTTACACGTATGACAGTATTTTTGTCCATGTGACTACATCATCTCATTTATGCTCTATTTTTTCCATTCTTATTTTTCTTTCCCAACTTTAGTTTGCATATTTTCTAATAACCTGTCTTCACATTCCTTAATGTTATTTTTGTCTGTGTTGATCTGTTAAACCATCCAATGAGTTAATTCTAGACATTAAATTTTGACATTTTAAAATATAGATTTAATTTTTTACATGTTATGATTCTTTTAAAAAACTTCATATTTGTTATGCATTTTCCAAATTTTTCTCTATGTTACTATATTGAACATAGTTATTTTGAAGTTCATTTCTGCTTACTGTATATCTAGATAATATGTGGGCCTGTACCAGTGAACTATTTTATCTCTTTGTGATCAATCACTTTTTCCTGTTTATTTAAGTTTCTAATCTTTCTCTTTTTTCCCCCTTTTGTATGCTGGGTGCTGTAAGTAATACAATGCTGGGATTCTGGGTAATCTATGGTTCCCCCCAAATGTTGATTTATTCCATTAGGCACCTTGATCTTGAAAAGGCTTAGTTTAATTAAGATGAGTTTGTATTAGATTTTTTTCTTACTCTTAAATCATATTTATTATTCCTAAGTCATGGTCCTTATTCCATTTACATGGCCTTTTGGAGACCAATTTAAAGCCCAGGCTGTCCACAAAGATGCTTCACCCTGGCTCAGCCAGAGGCTGATGTGTTCCCAGCAGTGTTAGACCCCAAATTCCTCATGTGCTGTCTGCATTCCAGCAGCTGCTGCCTCTAAGAATGTCCATAATCTTTCTCTCTCTATGCTTTCTCAGCCCAGACATTGGCCAAGATACAAGGAATATATTAATGTAAATATGTGAAACAATTTCTAACCAATCTCCCTTATTCAGCACTGTGCCCCACTAATCACAGCTGCTGAAGTAGACAGAGAAACTGTATCTTTTACATTTAGCAAGGCCACAGCCCCCTTTTCGGCCTCTACCTCCCTAACCTAAAGCTTAGAAAATGTCCCAAAATGTGGGTGAAGGTGGTACTCATTTTGTCTGCCTCACCTCTCTAAGAATCCTGTGTTGGGTGTTGTCTAACTCTGAAAACAGTTGGCTTATATGTTACTACTTAGAAAATAATTGTTTTCTGTAATTCTATTGAGAAATTAAAAAGGAAAAAACAACTATTAATGCCTAGATCAGTCACAAATCATTGTGTTCAGAAAAGGAAGACAAACAGAAAGAGAGCATGTTGTAGGGTTCAATTGTCTATATAATCTAGAAATTAAAAAGTAATCTATAGTGGCAGAAAGCAGATCAGCATTTAACTGGTGATGAGGGTGGAGGGAATGATTGCAAAGTTGCATGAAGAAACTTTTAAGAGTGGTGGAAACGTTCATTATCTTGGGTAATGTAACGGTGACATGGATGTATACATACAAAAATCTCACAAACTTGTATACTTTAAATATATGCAGTTCAGTATATATTTACTGAATAATATATAAATTATATATATTTTATATATATATATAATTATATATTATATATATTATATATATTTAATATAATATATATAATTTATATATATTAATATATATATATAATATGAATATGTACATACAGATACACATGTGTATACACAGAGACAAATATGTAGTGCATATACAAATACCTATATAGATATACATATATACACATATATATACGTACATACACATACATATACATATATAGGGAGACAGAGAGAATATGGTTGAAGAAGGTATAGTAAAACCATAAATCAGTATAGTATTTTTCTAAAGCAGTTTGTTTAAAAACCATCAAGAGCCTTCAAATTTTTCAACTTTTGAGAAATTTATCTCAAAGTAAATGTTATAAACTTTAAACAAAGAAGTTTTCAGAAAGATATTTATGACAACATTATGTAATATCTAGAAAATTAGGTATAAGATAAATATCCAACAATGGGACACTCAAATGATGACATAGCCATATAATATTTTGCAGCTTTTAAATGAGGATTGGAGATGATACAGCTTATCTTTTCTTTTCCCTTTATTTGTATTGAGGTTAACGTTACATACATCTAAATGCATTTATCATAAGTACGCATTGAAGTGTTCTGAAAAATATATATATACCTGGGTAACTATCACCCCAATCAAAATATAGAATATTTCCAAAGCACCAGAAAGTTCTCTTATAATGCATGCATTCAATCCTCACAGCAAATAGGTAGCCATTTCCTGATTTATGTTACCATATATATGTTTTTGCCTTTCTTAAATTTGGTATAAATGAAATCATAGTATATGTACTCCACATCTGACACATTTTAAAAACGTTTTTAAACTTCATCCATGCTATTGTACTTATCAGTGGTTATTTATTATTTGTGAAAATATGTTGCAATTTTTCTGTTCTCTTTTGATTGAATATGTCAAACATTTTATCTGCATCTGTTAAGATGATCATATGCCTTTTCTCTCCATTATTCTGTTTATATACTGAATTACATTGATTGGAAACACATTAACTGTTCTTTCCTGTTGTTTCTTGATGATTCTTTTTTTTCATACATTACTGGGCTTGAATTGCTAATTTTTTGTCAATGACTTTTTGCATCCATATTTAATAGAGCTATAGATCTATAATATTCTCTTCTTAAAATGTTATTTTCAGATTGTAGTTTCAGAGTTATGTTTTCCTTATACAATAAGTTGGGAAGCATTGTGTAGGATTGGTATTATTTCTTCCTTAAAAGTTTCATAGAATTTACAGGGAAAACAATATGGGCCTAGAGTCTACATTATGTATACTGTTTTAAATAATTAATTGCACTTTAAAACAGATATAGAATTAGTAAGATTTTCTGGTTCTTCTTGTGTTAATTTTTGTAAGTTGCACTTTTGTGTTTTGTGTTTGCTCTATTTTATTCTTGATGAATTCTTATAGACGTTAATTTTAATACTCCTTCAACTAATCATATTTCAGCATTGTTAAGTTTTCTCCATTTTCCTCTATTTGAATTTCATTTAGTTTTGCTTATATTTAGATTATTTTCTTTAGGTATAATTTTCTCTAATTTATCTTCTTAAGGTGGATTGTTAATATTGTCTTTCTTCTTTTTCTGATATAACTTAAGGTTATAGAATCACCTTTAAGCATGTCTTTACCCATCTTTCACAAACTTTGATGTGTTGTATATTTATCATCATTTTCTTTGAAACTCTTTTAAACCCTTTTAATTTCTTCTTTGATTGATGAGATATTTAGAAACACGTTATTTAAATTGGATGCAGTTGAAGTATTTTTATACATTTTATTTGTATCAATTTCTGATTCAAATCTTAACCTATGCTATATGATTTCAGTCGTTGGTAATTTACTGAGATACGTTTTATTGCCTAACATATGCTCTATGCTTGTGAACATTCCAAGTGCACATGAAAACAATGTTTATTCTACACTTGATGGCCATAGAATTCTGTAAAATCAATAAAGTCAATGTACGTATAATGTTATTTAAATCTACTCGGTCCTTTCTGATATTTTTCTAATTGTTCGATCAATTGTTGAGATAGGGTGTTCCAGTTACCTCTTGCTATAACAAGCCGTCTAAAGGCTAATCTATAAAAAGACAATCACTTATTTTATTTGCAAATCTTCAGTTGGAAGTAGGGGGCTAATCGGGGATGGCTCACCTCTGCTCCGTACAGCATTGGTCTGGGTGACTCCATGGAATTGGAAGGTCCACTTTCAGGATGGTTGATTTGCGTGGCTGGCAAGTTGCTAATGGTTGTCAGCTGAACCTCAGCTAGGGCTGGCAGAAGGGAAGGTTTTGGTTTCTGTGTTAGTTAGATTCAGTTGTCAACTTGGCCAGGTGAGCATACCTAGTCTTGTTGCTGCGGACATAAGCCAATGGTACGTGAACCTCATTTGTTGCTAATTACATCTGCAGTCGGCTAGGAGGCGTGTCTGCTGCAATGAGTGAAGTTTGGCTTAATTGGCTGGTGCTTAAATGAGAGAATGCAACATAGCACAGCCTAAGCAGCCCTGAGGTCTGATCTGACCCTAGGAGGGCTCTTCTTAGCTGTTTCTGGTTCTCTCGTAAACAGATGGCATACAATTAAAGTTCTTGCTTTCATGGAGCTACCAGTTTACTCTTTTTGTTTTGCTACCAGTCTACTCTTAATTTCTTGCCTCTAAAATCACCTTTGTTTTTAAGAGCACCGTTAGATTTGAACTTCCCCACATTCTTTTAAAAATATACTCAAGGCACTTGGGTAGAGCTTCAGAGCTCTCTTCTTATGGCCACCCTCTACTACTGGATAGAAAATATCTGAATCTCTGTTTAGGAGGTGGAAAGGGGCTTCTTGCAGAGTGACACCCTCACTTTATGAGCTGGGTGCTGGATGGGCAAACTAGCCTCTGGTCTTGTGAGCTTGATCCTCCCAGCATGGAAACTACCGTATGAACAAGCTAGGGAGAAGACAGTCAAGGGTCTAGTATTCTCAGCCAGACATTGAATGGTATAGAATCTTTGCCCTGTGAAAGGCATGAAGGAAGGAGGGAGGGAGAGGGAAAGGAGAGAGGAAGGAAGGGAAAGAAAGTAGGCTCCTGACCTCTTAGCTTCACTTGCAAGGAATTTAGCCTCTGATGGGGTATGAGAAATTCTGGCAGTCTGCCCCTCCAGGGATATATTGAAGCCTTTGCTGGGCGAAGTAAGAGTTAAGACTTCATAGCCACATCCACTTGAAAAGGAAATTTCATTATACTGCACTGAAAGAAAGTGGTGAGGGAGTGGGCCACAGCTCATTGCTATAGACTCTTACTATTCTTACCAAGATTAACAGATTTTATTGAATAAATGTTTCTTCATTTTCTGTATGCCCCTGAAAAAAATTTCCAGCAACTTCAATGATTTGGTTTGTTTTTATTGTAGCAGTTTTGACCAATATTTTTACATTCCTAGGAAAAGAGTCCATGGAACCCATCGTACTATTATTCTGAAATTCATCATTTGAGTACTCTTTTTAATAAACAAAACATAATATTTAGATATTTTTCAAAGGTATAAAAATAAATTCATGTTAATTGTATTTTCACAGAAAATACAGAACTTTCAAAACTTCTTAGCTCTTCAAAGCGATAGCCTTGTAATTATAAGGACAGTATACTTTATTCTTCATGCTATTTAATGACATGAAACCAACCATATTTTAGCTGTTTATAGAATATTCTAGTATCTATTCATCTACACTGCCCTCAAAACCCTAAAGAAAAATGAAAAAATCTTTTTCTTATAGCTTCTTCTCTTTATACCAAAGTTATTTCTTAGGTCTATTTACTCGCTATAGACATAACTTACAAAATTATCTGAAGATATTTACTCCACCTAAAACTTTGACTCTAAAGACATGATAAAAGATGGCTATTTTGTCAACTGTCACTGCCTTTCAGCGAGGAGAGAAATGTTAAATGGCCTTCAGTTCATTCTTTACTGTGAGCAGGCCCACGTTATCTGAAATGAAGTACCACAAAGGCAGTAAGAAAATCTGTGCCAATAAAATTTGGTGCATATTTTACATCAATCTAATAGATACAATGAAACAAAAATTAAAGCAAATAAGACATATCAGTGACTTAAACATAGGCATTATTTGTTTCCTCAGAATAAGCAATGGAATGGTGATGTTTGAGGGGGAAGATGATATGCAAATAACCCAAGTTTAAGAAGATATATGGTGTTTTCAAAAAGATCCTGCCACTTACTTTTTAACCTGAGGCAAATTATTGATCTGTATGAACCTTAGATTCCTTAAATGTTAAGGATCCTAATGATGCTAAATTATGGGACTGTTTTAAGCATTTAATAATAGATAATTTTGGGTGCATGGGTGGTTCAGTGGTAGAATGCTTGCCTTCCATGTGGGAGACCAGAGTTCAATTCCCGGACCATGCACTGCCCCCCCCCAAAAAAAAAATAAATAAAAATAATGTTTCAAAGATTTCATGAGCTGCAGGAAATATGTTTTTTCTCAACTTGCCTTCTCACTCATATGATACGTAATAGTTTCCATTATAATATGTATACTTCTCATTCAGTGTAAGACAATAGAGTGGAGTGGTTGAGAGATTGAGCTCTATTCAGTCTGTCTACACTGAATTGTATGGCCTTGGCAAATTATTTAGCCTTTTTCTGTACTTCTATCCCACATAACATTGTTGTGAGGTGGAGTTCTAAGAGTATATACAAATGCTAGAAGGTTCTGCAATGTTTATTTTAAGTAATTGATAAATATTAGTTATTGTTATTACTTTCTTAAAGATATCCTATAAGATAAATAGGGGAAGGAAGGAAATTCAGAGAAATTAAGTGCTTTGTCTCAGGTCTTTTGGCAATTAAATGGAAAAAAGTAGTTGGAGACATGAAGATATGATTGCAGGTCTTCAGTTAGAAAGGGAAAGAGTCAAAATGCAATGAAGGTGGCCCAGTATAGACTGGACAGAAAAGAGTGGTTTTAGTAGAAGGAATTGGAGCATCCAGAAGTACTTGGAATTAATTACAATATAGCCAATCTTCTTCAGATAGGTTAGCTTTTCTCTCCAGTGTTACCTCACATTATCAAAGGTTTCAAGGATTTTTTTTTCTCAGACTAAGTTCAATGATTAGAAATCAAATAAAAACCAATGACAGCTTTAACAATCAGCAAATACAACCCTACCAGAAAATAATTTTAAAAATTATGCAAAGGTCATAATTCCAAAGTAAAATCTTAAAATTTGTAAATTATTGTGACCCATTTTTAGCTTGAATTGTTTTGATTGGCACATATCTTAGCTTCTTTGGTAGAAAGATAGTCTTATTAATCCATTTTCTATGTAAATCTTTCATTTTTAAGATCAGCAGATCCATCCACTAATTTATTCTAGAGTCAAGAAATCTTTAGACAGGTACATATGTGCTACGGAGTTGTTAACGTTGAAATGGCAGGAAAATTCTCACCTATTGACTGAGAGGGTAAAATGATTTATTTAGGGATCCTTCTTGCTTAGGTGAATAAAATTTTTACCACATAGCACAGCTCAGTTCATGAATTAAAGTGTCATGCTTTATCCCAAAATGTACATTCTAAAAGAAAAGAAAATTCTTTTCAAGAAAGATTAATTCAGGTAAAATTAATATTTTGTAATGTAGTATTTCATGATTGTAATGGCCATTTAACAAAGCCCATTTAAACTGTGTCCATAATAACCAAGACAACCGAAAAATAAAGACTGTATTGGATAGTTTATGGTGGAATAGTAAATGTTTTGTTTGTAGAAATTGTGCCATTATTTTATTTCCCTTCAGCTTTAGTCATAGCCTAAAATTAATGAACTCAATAATGAATTTAACCATAAGAAGACATTCTAGGATGAGCATATACTGGGTGAGGATTTTTATTCTCTGAGGTATCTGGGGACACGAGTATGAAAGATTTGAACACAGGTTAACCAAAAGGCAGTCAGAAATATGTGTGATATAAAAGACACAACCATATATATGTGACCAGACAAAAGGCCGTGGATTCTTTTGCCTGACGTGCTCAAATGATCAATTCCTGAGACACTGGAGTTTCAAAGAGAGAAAAAGTTTATTACTAGGTACATAACGAGAGAGCAGATGGCCTATCCGCCCAAAATCTGCCTCCCTGAACTGCAGTAATTCTGATAGTTTTATGGAATTAAAAGATGGGCAGGTTTAGGATAATGAGCACAGGGGCCCCAGCTGATGTAATTAGAGGTGATCTGATAATTGAGCATGCGCAGATTGATTACCTGCTTAGCACAGAATGTATGTAAGAAAATGGTGGTCTTAAAATGCTGATGGGCATGATTTTTAGTATTATAATGAGGTATAGATGACTTGGTTAAAGTCTAAGCTACTGCATGTGTCAAGTGGGCCCATTTTGGTTAGATCCAGTTATATTTATCAAGATAACTTTGGACTTTGGGTGGGTTAGTTCTGGCTGACTCAAGATCCTTCATTAATAAACATTAAGGGGCTGTCTTTAGTGATTTCAAGACTCTAAAGTTGAAAAACCAGATAAATGGATACAAATGAAGATTAGTCACAAGGAATTAGCAATCACAGGGACAAAAGATAAAGGCCATTACAATTATTATCAGAGATCAAGACAGCTGGATTACAGTTAAGATGTTTCAGGTATTTCCTTCTGTATACTCTAATATACCAGAAAGTAAAAAAGAAAATCTGTATAACGATTCAGTAATCAAAATCATCCGTTAAATCCTAATTTCTTGGTTACATATAGACAAATTTCAAGATCCAGTTAGTCAAAAAAACTTAATAAATTGAATAATGTCCGTTTGATGGTAGGTATACCTTTTCAGTGTATTGAAATTTATAAAACATTATATAAATTTTATGAGCAATTGTTAATCTATTTAATTAACAGAACTCTAACAATTTATTGGTAA
Source organism: Myrmecophaga tridactyla (assembly GCA_004026745.1). NCBI lineage: Eukaryota > Metazoa > Chordata > Mammalia > Pilosa > Myrmecophagidae > Myrmecophaga > Myrmecophaga tridactyla. Next base: position 88,256 of record PVIY010005561.1, read on the forward strand.
TCAAATTGATGTTGGTGTATGTGTGTTACAAATATTTTAAGTGACTGAGATACTTTAGCAATATATAATTGCCTTTCTGAAAAATCTCACAACTATACAGATGCAATTGATAGAAAGAATATACTGTAATTCTATCATATAAAAATTTTTGAATAACTTTCATCCATTTTATGAAGATGGCTATGTCATATCAGTTTAATAGACATTTCATTCCATATAACTACTTTTACTGGTTCTGGAGTTACTATAGTTGAAAGGCTAGTTTTACTTTCATCATCAAATACTAAGAATGTTTTACTTCCTGGTCAAAGAGAATATAAAACTCAGTCTTTACCAGAGCAAGTGAACCAACAGATTGAAAAGAAAAATCAAAGCAACCGATTGGCACACACCAGAATATTCATTAATACAGGATTTCCCATTCCTACTACTGCTATTAATGAACAAAGTGGGGGGGGGTAAGGTAAAAAATGGAGAAAGGGTGAAGAGGAGTAAAGGAAGAGATGAGAGGAGGAAGAGGAGGGAAGAAAATATCCAAATATAATTAAATTTTTCATAATACTTTGGGTTCTATATAGAGTAGGGCATACAGTGATTATGGTACAAAGAAGAAAATAAGGATGGCTTCATGCAAGAAATAGCATCTGTTGTGTGCAATAAAACAGTAGGGTCTTAAAGATTGTGGATTCTGATTTATTAGTTCTGGGGTAAGCCTGAGATTCTGCATTTCTAACAGGGCCCCAGGAAATGCTGAAGTTGCTGCTCTACAGACTATATTTTAGTAGCAAGGTAGTAAAAGGTGGAAAGGATATTGATGCTTATATTCCAGGTAGAGAAAAATGGGAGCATTTGTTCTGGTGAGTACTTAGTGAGCTTAGGGAGTCGTAAGATGACAAAGTTAGGGAAAAAAATTGTAAACAGCCTCAGGCTAAAGATTTTGAATGGGATTTTGAAGGCAAAGGGAAGCCTGGAAGTGCCTCTGCTTGCAGATGTGATACTATGGGTTTCTTTGTCAGAAGTGAACATGTTACAACTTAAAGGAGAGGACAAATTGAGATAAGGAGAGAAAGCAGGACAGGAGAAAGGATTAGGGCAAGATCTAGATTTGGCATCTATTTCTGGGTATAACCACAGAATATAGAAAATTATTAGATGGAAATAGTCGGGATAAAAAATAAGTGTCAAGGAAGAGGGTACTTTATATATATATATTTTATTTTAGTTTTGCAGAGTGACTGTATGTATGAAGAAGTCATAGGAATAATAGGTTAATATTGGAAAACTTCAGATTATTGGGTGGTGGGGAAATACTGAAGTTAAAATGCCTATACAATATATGGGTATATTAATTATAAAATTAGAAACCTGGGAGATAAAATCTGGAAAAAGGCCACTGACTTTTATGATTACAGGGTAAAGGGAGCTGTACTGATTGAATATATTCTACAAACCAGTGTTTTCTATGTTATTATTTTTTTTAATTAGAATGCTGCCAGTAATACTGCTAAGTTCTGATAGAATGATGCAAATGGTAGAGATGTAAATGGGTTTGTATATTTCATGGGAATGTGTGTATATATGTACGTAAATACGTAATGTGGATTTAGGAAAGTAATACCCGTGATAGGTTTTTTTGACGATTAAGGGAACAGGCATTTTTTTAGGGTGCCCATTCCAGTTTTCTGGCTATATGCTCTGGTGGCAGATATCCCCGGAAAAAGTGCCCACAGGCTTTGCTTCAAGGCCAAGGACATCCTTCTGACATTGCTGACAGATTGGTTAGTAAGTCACTCTATCCAATGTTAAGGTTGATATAACCACTAATCATAAGGCACTTAGGATGCTAAGCAGTCTATTGATATCCAAATCCCTGGAGGCCTGTTCCTGGGGAAATACATCATCCTACTACTCCTTAGTTGCTATGGTAGCATCCCCAAATCAAATCAGAACATTTTAAGAGCAATAAGGTATGCTAAATTCCCTGTACATTTTGTGTTATATTCTAGAATATCTTAAAGACTGAGCACTACTACTTCATTGGCAAATTATTTCTAATGCATGTCTGGGTAATTTTCTCTAATTAGAACTCATAGAGATATCAAATAGATGTTAGATGTAGTATATCCCGCAAAGATTTTAAGTTGTCAAATGTATTCTGTTCTCAATGGAAGACCCTGTAGGGAGGACTTGGGGAGCACATTTTAATTCAAGTAATTTCCTTCCATGGGACATATGTTTACGAATTACAGGAAGCTGGACCATAAAATTCTAAGCACCTGAGCTACTCTTCATTTTTTGAAATTACACTTTTCAACAGAGTCCAAAAATATCCTTTCTTCCCATTGATGTGAAACAAATCCCCCTGCTCCAATTAAAAGCGATTGGAGGGTACAGTGATAACAGAAGTCCAGCTCCAAGCGGTGTATAACGAGATGATTATAGGCTCTGGCACCCAGCCAGGCAGTCAGGCTGTTTTTCATGGGTGTTACTTTACTGACAGTACCTTCCTGACATTTGTACCTTGACACCAGAAGTGCTAACAGCTGCAGTGCCAGTGGTAGAAAGGCAGAAGGACCTTTTTCAGTTTTAGTTGCTCTCACAAATTCCCAGGACCCTAAGAGAATAAAGTCTATAAAAACTGACTTCAGTCTGTTATCTCCTTTGTGAAGATTTTTGTGAAGTAGTTCTGTTCCATGACATTGGGCTTAGGGGAGAGAAGAGTGATTCAAGAAGGAAGACGTGTGGTAAATGTGTGACAAATGGCAGTAACAAGTTTGGTCTGGGAGTTCATGGTTTTGTGAAATGAAATATTTCAGCAGCCAGTTCTGTGGTCGATTATTTGCTGCAGGCAACCCTTTTGACCCTTCAACAAAGAAGTCAAAAAGGACGATAGGAGAAAAATTGTAGTGATCTTGAAGTTGGATGGTATTCTTAACTAACAGTGACAGATGTAACAGTCTGACTTCTAGCGGCTGCTACTGATGGTGGAGCTTCAGGCTGTCAGAAAATGAGAAAAGTCAGGAGACAAGCGCATATATGCGAGAAAGGAGTTCAAATGATAAAAGGGGAGGTGAGGTTTTAGAGAGGTCTATTTTTGGAACTCTCCCAGTCATGTCTTGGTGCTTTTAGGGATATTCTTGGCACATGAGTGTGTCACTAAATTTAGGAAATGCTCGGGAGAACCAAAGTCCTAAAAAATACACAGTACTATCAACTATGAGGGAATCACTGTGCACCGATAGGGCTGTGTGGGTCTGTGTAGGTGTGTATATAATAGCTGTTACACTTTATTTGTATATTAAGCTCCTTTCTTACAATTTTAATACTGGCACCATTGTGGTGTTAGAAATGGGATGAATTCTCTGGTTAAAGTAATTAAATTTCCAAATATTTCTTCTTCTTTTTTTTTTTTTTTTGGCATGGGCTGGCACCAAGAATTGAACCTGGGTCTCTGACCTGGCAGGTGAGAACTCTGCCTGCTGAGCCACCAAGGCCCACCTACATTTTCAAATTTCGAAGCATATTTAAAAGACATTCTGCAACAGCTAACTTACAATAAGGATCCTATAAATTTTTCAATCATTAATACTTCATGGTAGATGAGTAGTTCTTGAAAAAGGTCTGGTATTTGTAATTTCATGATGGCTGGATCTGCTTGCAGTTTCCTGGCAACTCAGTATTTCAAAATACAGGTATAAAAAAATCCCTTTATTGATATTTCAAGTACCCCATTTTATAGAACAAAACTATTTTTGATCATATGAAAACAAAAAATATAGGAGAAATATTGGAGAAAATAAGTATTCTATTAATAACTTTAAATAAAGCTAAGAATAATAGAAGAAAAGCAGAGGAAAAATTATAATTAAACATAGTTCAATCATCGTGACCATTAAATTCTGTTTTTCTCATGTGCAATCTGAAGTCCAGAGGAGTTAAGGGAACTAAGTGATGTTTTGTAACTAGTGACTGAAGAGAAACCAGTATGTTAACTCCCAATTCTAAGGTTCTTTGTAGTGCTATCTCCCCGGGCTTACTCAGGCCAAAGCTTCAGAGCATTTTTCTTTTGGTTCTTATGCATTGATTCACTTCAAAATGGAAACCTTCTCAACTAATGTTGAAGAAAGATAAATACACATCACAGTAACTTAAATTATGATACCACATTGTAGTAATTTTTGAGTAATGTATGCTTTTTTTTTCCTGCAATTAACTCCTGATTGGGCAATCAGAGAGAGAAAGATGCCTTGGAAAAAAGAACTATGTATCATCCAAAATGTCCGCAGGGAAGCCTGCACATTTTTTCCATTTCATTGCTAATGAGTCATTTTCACCTGATTCCTGCTCCCATCACTGCCCCCTAAAGAACCAGCTGTCAGTTTCCACAGCTGACTAGGTTTGGTACCAGACAGGTGGCAGCAGGGTGGGGAAGAAACTGTGTCAGTGGGATGCAGTTAATCTGGAATTAGGATGATCCACCTGGTATCATTAAAAATTGATTGCATATCAAAAATGGTTCACTACAATATAATCAACATTCAAATTAAAAGTTAAGGTTTAAATATCCTTGAAAAGACAAATAAGAACCTTTTGCATCACGTTTGTATTTCAGCAGTCTTATACATATTATTAGATCAATAAAATCTATAGAAATGACAGAATTTTATGTTATGATTATAGAGAAAGTGGATTGGACTGCTATTGTGGACTGAAATTTACTCATTTTGTGACCTTCTGTTTACTATTGGCTCTCTGAAAAATCTCACTGACATTGGTAAAACCAGGATGATGCTTAAAAGATCTAATATACTTTGTGGTGTTTTGTAAACTGGTATTTTATAACTGGTACATAAGTAAGGAAACTATTGTTATCAATTAATATGTATTTCGTATATCATCTTCAATTCTCGCAACAACCTGAAAAACAAGTCTAAAACCTTTAATATAGCAAACTTTATTCCTATGCACATGACTTTGAACTTGAATCTTCTTGTCCATAACTGTGGCCACGTACAGCTGATTCAGTTCTCTTTTTTTCAGTTTAGAAATCACCTCCTCTTGAAAGCCCTCCCTGAATGCTTAGTAATAACCTGGGAACACTGCCCTGTAATTCAGTAGCACCCAGGCTGACTTCTATTACAGTGCTTATCATCCAATATCGATGTTGGTACTTCATCAGTCTCCCTCCCTCCCTGGGCCGTAAATTCTTAAGGGCAGACTTATTATCTTGTTCACCCTTGAATTTCCAGTGACTAGCATAGTTTTTAGCATATAATGGGGGCTCAATAAAAAATGTGTGCATATATATGTATAATTTAAGTCAGTTATAAAAATATCACATGTATATATAAGGTCAAATAAATGAATAGGAAAAAAATATGCAGTCACCCATTTATCACTGTTTTCATTTTGAATTATCATTCTGGCTATGGCTTGAAGAACATTTTAAAGTGAGGCAACAATGGAAGGCAGTAAGATCATTTAAGGGGAAAATGTACAAAATATTCTGAGAATGGTAGTGGAAATGGAGAGTACGAGATAGATCTGAGATGTACATAGGAGCCAAATAAACATGATTTCATAAATAATTGGATCCACCTGTAAGGAAGTATAAGCTGGCAGGTATGGCTTGAATATTTGTGACTTATGCACTGGAAGGATAGTGGTATCATTCACTGAGAATGAGAAAACCAGGAGAGGAGGGAATTGTTATTTTGGGGAGGGTTGATGAAGAGAAGTAGAGACAGCTGCTGGATTGCACTTCTTACATCTTAAAATGGGTTGCTTCTGGTTCCACGCAACTCTAACTTGGTAAGCTTGACAGAACCCAGTTAATGATGATCAGATTTGGCTGTATGATCACATAACGTCACTTGATATTCTACGTCAGGACTTCCATTTCTACAAGCATCCAGTATCATGTTTTAAAAATGGCATGCAATTCTCTGCTTATGAGAATTATAGAAAACTATGATGTGATTCTCATTCCCTTCTCTTATAGTATAGTATCAAATGATCCAAGTAACAGGGCTACTTCTAAGACAGCCTGAAGCTGTTGCAGAGTGATTTCCTGTTTGGGGTCCCATTCAAAACTAGTGGTCAGTGGTAAATGACTTGGAGTGGTAGTCCCAGATATGAAATATGCTGCCTCAAAAATGTTAAGGGCCGGACCAAGATGTATTCTTTTTCGGTTTTTGGAAATTCAAGATGCAACAATCTGTGCTTCCATTTGGAGGGAATGTCTTGACAGACCCCAGACAAAAAAAATTGGCTCATGTTTCAAACCCTGAATCTCCA
>PVIY010005562.1:0-93615 GCA_004026745.1 Myrmecophaga tridactyla
CATTTAAGCCCTCTAGCTTCCTATATTCTGGAGCAGCTAGAAGGAAAAATATGAGAGGACATATGGTAGCCCATGACAAACTCTGGGATCTGTCTTGGAGCCACTTGTTGAAGAGTGCTTTGAAAACTATTGCTTTTAAATTCATTTGCTTTGTATATATGTTATATTATACAATAAAAAAAGTTAAAAAAAAAAAAATGTCCCATCCTAAACAGTAAGTCTGCTTCCATAAGATTGGATTTGGAAAAGCTTTTCTGGGGTACAGAACATCTCAAATTAGCACACAGGCCCAGGTTTGAATCCAGTGCGTGACTTAGGCCCTTCCTTTCTCTCTCTGTTATCCCCTCTGGGAATAACAACAATCACTTCACAGTGCTGTGAGGATTGCGTATGAAATACCTAGCCTTACCGAGGACAGAGCAGAGGGCTCAATAAAGTTTAATTCTCTTCCTTGTCTTTTCCTCTCTTTTACATATATTATCTCATTTATTCCTTTTAACAACCCTAAAAGACAAATACCATTTTCCCATTTTAGCAAAATGGAAACTCAATCTGGTTCTCTGATGTATCCTAAGAATTTGCTATCAGCACATAGTAAGTCCTCAATAAATAGTTCACTAATAAGTGAATGAATATGATAGCCTTAAAGGAGCTAAGAATCTTGCCCATGTATTCATAGCTCATGCTCATGTTCCATATGTTAAGACATAAGGCAGGGCATCACAAAAGAATGTATGCAAGGAGACGAGAGCCCAGAAATGGGAACAGAAAAGCAAAACATGATTCATCCTTTCTTATGATTAAGAACACTGTTGCACAATTCCAAAGGCATGTTTTAAATATACAAAAAGTGAACATGATTTTTAAAGCAGACAATAAAAACACCAAACTCAGCTCAAGTTTCCAAACTTCATTAGATAAAAGTAAAGATCTTTGTAGTGTCCCAGCTTTCTTAAACAAGGCAGGCTGTCCAGGGTTGATCAGCAAGGAACAATTGGTAGCATATCTACAATAATACTGCCCTGCCTTTGAGGAAAAAGAAGGTACTTCTTGATCCAGAGAAGACTGTCTTCTGGGGATCCATCCCTGACATTACCCTGCAACCCTCTGAAGGGAAAAGATAATAGAGAGTGTTCCAAAAAATGAAATAGAAACATCAACCAAAGGTTTTTGGAACCTACTGTGTTTAAAACACTCTGCCTGCCAGGCACGTTACATGCATTCTCATTTAACCTCCATAACAACCTTATAAGGTATGGATTATTCCTTCATTTAACAGTTTCACAAACCTGAGAGACAGAGAGTTACCCAAGGTCCTAGAACACCTCAGGGTGAAGTAACACTTGAACCCAAATCAGAGTTCAAAGCCTGTGCATTTTTCACATCCTGTTTCCTCAAGACCTCTTCTGTGCCTTACCACCTCTCCAGAAAGTCATGAGAGGCAATTCTATGGTCCCAGCAATGTGGCAGAATGCAAAAGTGGGGAGGTAGCATCCTGTCCACTTACCTATGCTACCTGCCTGCTAGTTGAGCTAAACTTCTCCCTGATCATTTTATCCAGAGTTCCACATACCCTTGCATTTCTTTCTCCTGTTATCCTATTCTAAAAAAGAATGTCTTACCCTTAACTGATTATCTCTTTTTTCTCTATTCTTGCCTACTTCTTCTCCATGATTATAAAGAGATCCCTGAGGGTGAAGAATGGTTTTGATATTCTACATCCCAACCAAAAACTAAAAGAACATATGAAAAAAACTATAAAATAAAATATATGGGAGGATTGTGGAAAGATGGTGGAGTAGGAAGCTCCAGGAATCAGTCCCTCCACCAAAACAATGACTAAACAAGCAGAAACTGTCTCAATCACTATTTCTAAACTCCAGAGTCCAATAGAAACACTGTGCAGCATCTAGGGAAGTGAGAGAGGAAGAAGCTGGTAAATTACAGTAAATACCAATAAATTGCTCTCTCGTGCTCAGTGATTACCATCACCCATCCTCCACTCTCAGCAGGCAACTCCAATAAGTGAAGTCTTATCCTGGTGTAGCTTGCTGGTACCAGGAAAGATCGTTAAAATCCACTTCCCCATTCAGAACGCAGGGGAGAGGAAGATATTGTCTGTATTTTAGAACCACACCTACTCTCTGAGACCAAAGGAAGAAAGGCTTATTTTGTCCACAGCCTAAATTTTCTGTAGCACATAATCTAACTCAACCTCTCTGGATAGCTTATTTGAACGACAGAATGAACGACAGAAATGCAGGGAGCCCAGAATAAGAATGAGGGCCCTTAATCCTGTATAGCTTAATGTAATGCCTGGATACATCCTAGAATACATTAAGCAGATAATCAAAAAGTACTGGCAAAGTCCCTTGAGGGATGGGAGAAAAAATATGACTATTAAACTTTACCATTTGGGAAACCCCTTATACTGTGTCAAACATTAGGGAAATCCAAATCAATAGGCCAAGCCTTTGATCTTGAGGCTTACTCTTGTGAAGCTTATGTAAGTAGTGGAGAAGCTTAGCCTGCCTTTAACTATGCCTAAGAGTTACTTCTGGAGGATCTCTTTTGTTGCGCAGGTGTAGTCTCACTCTCTCTAAGTCCAACTCTGGAAGTGAAATCATTGCCCTCCCCACTACCTGGGACATGACATCTAGGAATAAGACTCTCCCTGGCAGCATGGGAAATGATTCCTAGGGATGAGTCCAGCCCTGGCACCATTGGATCAACAATTCCATCCTGACCAAAATGGGGAAAAGAAGTGTAACTAATACTTCTTCTCAGTGGCTGTGAGAGTTCAAATAGAATCGAGAGACTACTCTGGAGGTCACTCTTATGCAAGCTTCAGTTAGACATTGCTACCTATCATAACTTGTCAAACCCCAACCAAAACCATCCTAGCACATCCTAAAGAACACCTAGGGCAATATATAGGATTCTACAAAGGTTCCATGCACTAGGGTAACTTTCCAGAAGCCTACAACCTCAAGATGGGTCCCTGGACCAGATAACTCCTGACACCTAGAGGGCTCAGCCTCTCCAGAACATCAGCTAGTTCCATCTCCCTACCCCATACTATTGCCAACCCCTTCCAACATGAAAAGTTAGAATGGCCATAGCCCAAATACCCCTAAAGAATGGGATAAAAAAAAAAAAGGTGATGGTGGAGTTATACAGAGAAGGTAGGGTTTAACAAATGAATATGATTATTGAATCATTAAATTGATATTTCTTTTAGTCTCCAGTATCATAGAGCAGCTAGAAGTAAAAACGTAAAATTATGGAATTGTAACCCATACCGAACTCTGAAATTTGTTCTACAACTAGTTGTGCTGTGCTTTGAAATTTATTGATTTTTTTGTATAAATGTTCTTTTTTCACAAAAAAAAGATAAAAAGTTCATTGTAATGATAAAAAATATTTATTTCTTCTAGCCTTCTATATTCTGGAGCAGCTAGAAGGAAAACTGAGAGGATGGTATGGTAGCTCATGACAAACTCTGGAATCTGTACTATAACTACTTGTTCAAGAGTGATTTGAAAACTATTGCTTTATTCTCTCTTTGCTTTGTATATATGTTATATTATACAATTTTTAAAGAGTTTTAAAAACTCATGCCAATTAATTAATTAATTAATTTTTAAAACTCACTTCCCCAAGATTTGGGGTGGTTGTGGGGTGATCATGGCTTTTTAACTACTTCAGATCTCTGGGGGCCTGACTCTGACGTTGGTCATTGTTCCAACTGCCCCAGACAAAGGCAACAGAGGAGATTTAAAGATGGTACATGTATTAGTTAGGGTTCTCTGGAGAAACAGAACCAACAGGGAACACTTGCAAATATAAAATTTATAAATGTGTCTCATGTGACCGCAGGAACGCAGAGTCCAAAATCCACAGGGCAGGCTATGAAGCCGACGACTCCAATGGATGGTCTGGATGAACTACACAGGAGAGGCTCACCAGCCGAAGCAGGAATGGAACCTGTCTCCTCTGAATCCTCCTTAAAAGGCTTCCCGTGATTAGATTAAGCATCACTCATTGTAGAAGACGCTCCCCTTTGGCTGACTACAAATGGAATCAGCTGTGGATGCAGCTGACGTGATCATGATCTAATCCTATGAAATGTCCTCATTGCAACAGACAGGCCAGCACTTGCCCAATCAGATAAACAGGTACCACAACTTGGCCAAATTGACACATATCCCTAACCATGACAGTGCACTTCTTCAGAGCTGCAGAGAATAATTGAAGAGCTGAATTTGCTGGACTGGTCAAGAAAGCACAGCTTCGGAGACCCATAGAAAATACTTCTGACCCTCTATCATCCCTTCTTCAGGGCAGTCTGGAGACAGCAGGCCTTGCTTTTGTAGGTCACTGGCTTTGTTCTGGCTGGAAAATACTGACTTGGGGGCTCCATTTCTGTGTGCCCCCCTCCTAGAATTTGCCATCCAGGCAAAGGCTGCTTTAGACAATGAAATAGTATAAGAAACAATTGAGGCAGATGGTCTGGGGCAAAGACTTATCTCCTTAAGTGTGGCATTGAAATACTCAGGAGAGGTAAAAGATCTGTCTCCTAGGATGTAGAGGGGGTATTCAAACTCCTGTAAACAGGGGAACTCCTAAGGCCACTAGCAAGCACAAGCCCAGAAAATAACACAGGCCCAGAAAAGACAGGGAGGACCCTGCACTTTGCATTCTCCTTGGATAGACCTTTCTAATAGAAGGACTGACACTCAAGAAAATCTGTGTCATATCACCAGCTGGTTAGAAACTCAAGAAACTGACATTTGGAGGGTGTATTAGTCAGGGTTCTTTAGGGAAACAGAATCAGCAGGAAATATCTGTAGATATAAAATTTATAAAAGTGTCTTACATCACTGTGGGAACATAGAGTCCAAAATCTGTAGGGCAGGCTGTGAAGCTGACGACGCTGATGGAGGGTATGGACAAACCCCCCAGGAGAGGCTCACTGGCTGAAGCAAGAAGAGAGCCTATCTCTCTGAATCCTCCTTAAAAGGCTTCCAGTGATGAGATTAAGCATCACTCATTGCAGAAGACACTACCCTTGGCTGATTACAAATGGAATCAGCAGTGGATGCAGCCTACATGATGATGATTTAATTCTATGAAATGTCCTCATAGCAACAGACAGGCCAGCACTTGCCCAACCAGACAAATGGGTACCACTATCTGGCCAAGTGGACACATGAACCTGCCCATGACAGAGGGACTAGATCCCAGAGTAAACATTTTAAAATATTCAAATGTACAGTGCCCAGCAAAAGATTACAAGACACAGATACAGGAAATGATGGCCCATCCAGAGGAGGAGGATGAACATTCTGAAAATATCCATGAGGAAGACCAGAATGTGGACATTCTGGACAAAAATTTTTTTTTAATGATCTTCAATATGCTCAAGAAGATGAAGGAAAATACAGATTCTAAAAAAACAGTAAAATATATCGGGAAAGCAATGAATGAACAAAATAATCTCAATAAAGAGAAATTTTAAAAAGGAACAAAACAGAACTACTGGAATTGAAGAAAACAATAACTGAAATGAAAAAGTCCCAGGAGAGTTGTAATAACAGATTGCAGCTGGCAGAAAGAAGAGTCAGCAAACTCAAAGACATGATAATTGAAATGAATCAGGCTGAGGAGCAGAAAAAATAAAAAGAATTATAAAAAGTGAAAATTGTCTACAAGACGTCTGGGACACCATCAAGGATTCCAATGTCTACATTATGGAAGTCCCAGAAGGAGAAAATGGAGAGAAAGCACAGAAAGAAAATGCAAAGAAATAATGACAGAAAACTTCCCAAACTTAAAAAAAGACGTGAATATGCACATCCAAGAAGCATAGACAACAAGAAACAGAATAAACTTGAGGAAAAATATGCCCCAAAACATTCTGCTCAACAATAAGGAGAGAGTTCTGAAAGTTGCAATAGAAAAACAATGTATTATAAAAGCAGGAATCCCAGTTAGATTATGCGCTAATTTCTTATCAGAAACCGTGGAGACAAGAAGGCAGTGTGCTGAAAATACTTCAAGTGCTGAAAGAAAACAATTGCCAATGAAGAATTTTATATCTGGTAAGACTTCTTCCAAAAATAAGGGAGAAATTAAGACATTCCCTGATAAGCAAGAGTTTATGGAGTTCATCATCACTAGATCTACTCTGTAAGCAATGCTAAAAGGAATTCTTCAGACTGAAAGGAAAAGATACTAGGTAGTGCAGAAAGAAAGACAGACCTCCAGTAAAGTTAGCCATTTGGGTAATTATAGATGTCAGTAACATTATATTGTATATTATGGTATTTAATATCACTTTTTTCTTCTTACAGGTGTACTACAATGCAAATGCATAAAAAGTAACAATAAATCTATGGTTTTGGACATACAGGACACAAAGATATAACTTTTAAGAAGTACAAGTAAAAGTTGGAGGTGGAGGAGTATAAGAACAGTGTATATATAGGCTATTGAATTCAAGTTGGCCTCAAATAAAATGTTATTATATATTTAGGATGTTAAATTTTAACCCCTTGGTAACCATAAGGAAATACATGAAAAGAAAAGCTGGATACAAATGAGGAGGGACTTCAACATGGTCTGATACAAATATATATATATATATATATATATATGAAGGTAAATGTTAATGGAAGAATTGAGGGAATAAAGGTATAAAAGTTACAAAGACTAAACAGCAATATGGCATAAGTAAACTCTGCGTTATCAGTAGTGGCTTTAAATGAATATGGATTAAGCTCTCCAATCAAAAGGTAGAGATTGGCAGAATGGATAAAAAAGAATGATCCAACTATGTGCAATCCTGCCAGAGATTCACCTTAAAATTTAAGGACATAAGTAAGCTCGAAGTGAAGGAATAGAAAATCTATATATACAATTCAAGTAGTATCTCAAAAGAGAGCTGGAATATGTAACCTAATATCAGATAAAATGGACTTTAAGTAAAAAACAATTTAGCAAACAAAGACAGTCATTATAAAGTGGTCAATTCAACAAGAAGATGTAACAATTTTAAATATATGTGCACCTAACAGCAGAGCCCCAAAATATATAAAGTGAATATTAACAGATTCGAATGGGAGAATTTGATGGCTTCACATTAAGAGTAGGAACTTTAATATACCACTTTGAATAATAGATAGAATATTTAGACAAAAGAGCAATAAAGTAATAGAAGACTTACATCATACTCTAAACCATCTAGACCTAACAGATATATACATAGAACACTTCACCCAATAGTAACAGAATACACATTCTTCTTGAGTTCACATGAATCATTCTCCAGGATAGACCATATTTTAGTTCACAAAACAAATTTTGAATATATTTAAAAATATCAAAACCATACAATGTATCTTCTCTGTAACGAAATTAGAAATCAATAACAGAGGAAGAAATGGATTATTCACAAATATGTGGAAATTAAACAATGTACTATTAAAGAATAAATGAGTTAAAAAGGAAATCACAAAGAAAATTAGGACATAACTTGAAGCAAATGAAAATAAAAATACAACATACCAAAACTTCTGACAGGAAGCAAAAGGAGTGCTGAAAGGGAAATTCATAGTTCTAAATGATTTCATTTAAAAAAAAGGGATTTCAAATCAAAGTCGACCTCAAAACAGGAAGAATTAGAAAAAGAAGATCAAACAAAACCCAAAGGGAGCAGAAGGAAGAAAATAACAAAGATCAAGGCAAAGATTAAGTGGAATAAAGAAAAAGAACAATAGAATCAACAAAACCGAAAGTCAGTTCTTTGAAAACATGGGTAAAACTAACAAACCTTTGATAGACTGAAAAGGGTAAAAAGAGGACACAAATGACTAAAATTTCAAATGAAAAGGGGTCATTACTACTGACACAACTGAAAAAAAAGGACTATAAAAGGATACCATGAACACCTGCATGCCAGCAAATTAGTAGGTAACCTGGACGAAATGAACAAATTCCTAAAAACACAAACTACCTACACTGACTCAAGAAGGAATAGAAGATCTCAACAAACCAATAACCCAATAACTAGTAAAGAGGTGGAATAAATAATTAATAACCTTCCAACAAAGAAAATCCCAGGGCCAGATTACTTCACAAGGAATTTTACCAAACATTCCAAGAAGAATTAACACCGATCCTGCTTAAACTTCCAAAAAATTGAAGAGTGAAAACTCCCTAATTCATTCTATGGGCCAACATAACCCTCATACAAAAGCCAGATGATACTAGAAGAAATGAAATTACAAACCAATATCTCTAATGAATATAGATTAAAAATCTTCAACAAAATACTAGCAACTTAAATCCAGCAGCGCATTAAGAGAATTGTATACCATGATCAAGCAGGATTTATCCCTGGTTTGCAAGGGTAGATCAATATAAGAAAATCAATTGATGTAATATGCCACATTAACAGAATAAAGGAACAAAATACACATGATCAACTCAACTGATGCAGAGAAGGCATTTGATGAAATCCAGCACCCCATCTAGATAAAAACATTTAGAAAACTAGGAATAGAAAGAAAATTCCTCAATTTGATAAACAGCATATGTGAAAAACCTATCACTAATATCATATTTAATTGTAAAATTAAAAAGCTTTCCCTCTGAGATCAGGAACAAGACAAGGATGCTCACTGTCACCACTGTTATTTGACATTGTACTGGAAGTTCTAGTCAGAGCAATTCAGCAAGTAAAAGAAATAAAAGGCATACAAATTGGAAAGGAGAAGTAAAACTTTCCCTATTTGCAGATGATATGATCCTATATACAGAAAATACCAAAAAATCCACAACAGTGGATTGATTTCATATTCAATCTAGAGGATAGATTTTCATATTCAATGACATGCATTTTCTCTGCCTTTGTCACTGAAAGAGAGCAAATGTTGTAGGGGTAGGAGTGGTGAAGGTGGCTGTATTGGCAAGTGAACAATTATCTTGCAGAACAGTCTTTCCAAATATTAAATATATGCCTGGAACAACAACAACAACAAAAAATGGCACCTGAAAAAGTCAGATATCCACGAATAAATCTACCCAAGGATTTTAAAAGACTTGTACACAGAAAACTAAAAACCATTACTAAAAGAAATCAAAGAAGACCTAAATAAATAGAAAGTTATTCCATGTTCATGGATCAAAAGACTAAATATTGTTAGGATGTCACTGCTATCCAAAGTGATTTACATATTCAACACAATCCCAATCAGAATCCCAAAAGCCTTCTTTGCAGATATGGAAAAACCAAGCTTCAAATTTATATGGAAAGTAAGGGGTCCCAAATATCCAAATCCATCTTGGAAAAGAAAAATAAAGTTAGAGAACTCACACTTCCTGATCTTAAAACTTATTACAAAGCCACAGTTATCAAAACAGCTTGGTAATGGCACAAAGACAGACCTATTGACCAATGCAATCAAGTTGAGAGCTCAGAAATCAACCCTCACATTTGTGACCAATTAATTTTTGACAAAGAGGCAAAGACACTCAATGGGGAAAGAATAGTCTCTTCAACAAATGGTACTGGGAAAATGGGATCTTCATTTGAAAAAGAATGAAGGGTTTATAACACAAACAACTCAAAGTGGACCAAAAACCTAAATATAAGGTAAGAACTATAAAATTCCTTAAGAATACATACAGAGGTATCTTCAGGAGCTCATGTTAGGCAGTGGTTTCTTAGACTTTTACCTAAAACAGAGACAACAAAAGAAAAAGATAAATAGGATTGCATCAAAATTAAAAACTCTTGCAACTCAGAGAACTTAATAATGAAGGTAAAATGACAACCTGTACAATGGAAGTAAATATTTAAAATCACATATCCAAAAAAAGTTTAATATATAGAATATATAAAGAAATCCTTCCACTCAGTGACAAAAGGACAAACAACCCAACTGAAAAATAAGCAAAATACTTCAATAGACATTTCTCCAATGAAGATATACAAATAGCCAAATTACATATGAAAAGATGCTCAACATCATTAGCCATTAGGGAAATACAAATGAAAATTACAATGAGATACCATTTTACACCCACTGGAATGGCTATGACTAAAAAAAAGAAAACATAGAAAATTATATGTGTTAGGGAGGATGTGGAGAAATAGGAACATTCATTCATTGCTGATGGCAATTTAAAATGGTGCAGCCATTGTGGTAGACAGTTTGATAGTTCTTCAGAAAGTTAGGCATGGAATTACCATATAGCTTGGCTATCCCACTACTAGGTAGGTACCCAAAAGAAGTGAAAACAGGGAGTCAAACAAATATTTGCACACCACTGTTGATAATGGCATTATTCACAATTGCCCAAAGATGGAAACAACATTAAGTGTCCATCAACTGATGAATGGATATACAAAATGTGGTATATACATTCAGTGGAATATTATTCAGCTGTAAAAAGGAATGAGATTCTGATACGTGTGACAATATGGATGAACCTTGAAGGCATCATGTGTGAAATAAGCCAGACACATAAGGACAAATATTTTATGATCTCACTGATATAAATAATTAGAAACAAGGAAATATATAGAGTCAGAAGCTAGAATATAAGTTACCAGGGAACAGGGTAGGGGAGGGTAGTAGGGAATTAGGAGTTAAGGCAAAATGTAGAGTTTCTATTTGGGATGATAGGAAAGTTTTGGGAATGAGTGGTATTGATAGAAGCACAACATTGTAAAAGTAATTAACAGCACTGAATTATGTATTTGAATGTAGTCATAAAGGAAAATTTTAAGTTGTTTATATGTTTCCAGAATAGTCATTTTTTATATCTATGGAACTGTACAACACTAACAGAGAACCCTGTGTTAAACCATGGATTTATAATAGTACAATTATAAAAATGTTCTTTCATCAACAAATGTATCCCACCAGTGCAAGGTATAAATAGTAGGATTGTAAATTGGAATCCTGTCTTTTATATATGACTGTTCTGTAAACCCAAGGCTACTCTAATAAAAAAAATAACATGCATGATATATATCAGTCATTTTTCCATCATAGTATAAAAACCTAGAGGCCAAGAACTTTGGTGGGTTTTTTTGCTTGCTTTTGATGGGGCTGGTGGTGGTGGTTTTGGCATAAAGTGTCTCTGTTGGGCTACTAAGTAAAGAAAGTGGTTTTGAGATAAATAAGAAAAGCCTTACTTATATTATGGATTGAATCTAGTATACTCCCACCCACCACGATCTAGGACGAAAATGTTAATGAATTCCAAGGTGCTTTTTGGGGATCTGGATATAAGTGCCTGTCAGAGTCTCACCTAGACCAAATCAAGATGATCTGAGCGTTGCTGGAGAACCACCATGTTACGCTTAGAGGATGGGTGCCCTATCAATTCTCCCTAAACTAGAAGAGCACAGATCACTTCACTGAGGCAAGAGTCAGACTCAGGAGGAGCCATAGTTATGGTAGAAATCCACGGTTGGGCTTCTAAAGTCAGGTGGTCTGGGTTTAAATCCTGGCTCCAGAACTTACTTCTATGTGACTTTTGGCAAAGTTGCCTGACGTCCCTATGCCTCAGTTTCCTCAACTTTAAAATAAGTCTAATAATAATAGCATCTACCTCCCAGGGTTGTTTTAAGGAATAAATGAGAAATGTATGTAAAACCTGATGTTAAGTAGTCCATAAATGTACACTGCTATTGTTCTTATTCTCATTTTTATTCCTATTCTTATGCTTATGCTTCCTCCAATCAATAGCAGAATGAGACAGAACTCTCTTCCTGGGGTTTAGACCCTTCTCACAGAGATATCACTGGAATTTTGTGACCCTCTCTTTCCTGGCTTAGAGGAACTTCCACCTACCTGGGCATAAACAGAGAATGTAAGATTATAGAAATCTGCTCAAGCAGTTGGTAAAGTCAGAGAGGTTGAGAAATTCAGGGTCTCTGGTATAAGGAGGCCATACTTTAAGAAACTATAGAAAATGTAGTCAAATCTTCAGTATTCATAGAATTAATACCTACTCAAGCTATGAATGCTTGGGGATGACAGATACTGAAATTTTCCATGAGGTCTAGCTCTCAAATTTCTAGGTGGAGATTCAAGCCTCTAGGAAAAGGGAAGTAGGGATTAAGTTCCACAGTCAATTCAGATCCTTTTTGCCTCAGGAAACTCTGAGACAAGATCTCTATCAAAACAGTCCTCAAAGACCACACTTTGGATCAAAGAAACTTAGGTTCAAGTCTCCATGTGACTATAAATAATTTCTATCATCTCTCTAAATCTTAGTTTCCTCACTAGAAAAATAGAGATAATAATAGTTCTAACCTCATGGAGTATTTTGAAAACATTACAAGAATTAATATATTAAGCAGCCAGAACAGTTCCTATAAGGGAAATCAATAATTTTTAGGTTCCTTCTCCTTCTATTCCTCTGGTTTTGTATTGAATTAATGGTAGAGTTAAGAAACATTCTTAAGAAAATTGGAATTGTTCAGGGTTTGCTGTATACTTCTGAGATGAGTTAACACTGCATTAATTTTCCCTTTGTGCCTCTGACCCATAATGACAGCTCAGAATTATGAAACAAAAGCCTAGGAGTGAATGACAATTTGGGGTGTGCTTGGGTCCTCTGTGGAACTGGGAAGGGCAGACGCTTTAAGCCACATGGTGCCAGGATAGGCAAAGATTGTAACCAGAGAACTAGCAGACAATCTTCATAGGAAAGATGCTGTATCATCTCCCAAATAATGTTGGCATCATCAGTGGACTAGGATGAAGCTGTACCATCTTAATTGAGTAGGAGGTTAGAGCTAATAGCTTGTAGGATGAAGTGGAATCCTTGTGGGATGAAGTGGAATCATCATCTTGTTTCCCGGGAGGACCATGGACTGTGTCAGTGAGATTTCTAACACTATTGTATTATTAATGGTATTAGTAGCTGCCAACTATTTGTGATTGTCAACTTGACTAATTTTTTGCTATGAGCAATTTTTAATATTATTTCTATTTTACTCTATTTTTCATGATTTACAAAAGCATTTTGAAAATGTCAAACTGTCGAGTTGTACTAAGAGAAAACTAGAAAGGGGGTTTTATCAGTATTTGGCCCAGATTGTGGTCACTAGGCATGGCATGGTAGGAGCCCAGAAACAGAGATACTTATAAGAAGAGATTGAGACTCAGAGAGACAGAACAGGGCCCTTGAAACATTTCTCCCTTCTTGCCTTTGTGGGCTTTTCTCTGCTCCAGGCTCTATATTTTAGGTAGGTACTCATTCATTCTACAATTGTTTGCTTAGGGTCTTCCATTGACAGGCCTTGGCTTAGGAACTAGGAATACAACCATGAACAAAACAGATAAGGTTCCTTCACTAATGGTCCTTTTGATCTAATGACAGAGCAGAGACAAGACATCAATAGAATAAATATATAATTACAAACTGTAGTAAATGCCAAGAAGAAAAATATAAGTATATAACATGGATCTGAGCCAGTCTACAGAGGGTTATAGGAGAAGAGATTCAGGGAGGGTTTTCCTTAAGAAGTGATATTTCCACTGAAAAAATGAAAGAATGGGTTAATTTAATAAGGAAAACCAGAGACAGCTTCTAAAGTTAGTTGGCCCCTAATTGAAATCATAAATGAGGCAAGTTGCATTCTTCCAAGATTTCCCAGTTTTTGTTTCTTTTTCAAAAGCAATTTGAATGTTATTCCCTTATGGCAATCTCTTGTATACGTAAACTTCTTCTTGTCTATAAATTGGGAATTAATTTTCTTTGTGTAGCTCTTTTGGGGTACATACTGCCGAAGTAAAATGCCTGGATTTAGACTCTCTGTGTTCAACAACTGTGTGTGACCCACGTGAGATCAGAACGTTGTTGAGAGCTGATTGGTTGGACTTGACTGTGGTCTGTTTAATCTGAACACCAAGCCAAGATACACATACAAAGGGCTTCAGATTGCAAGACTTCTACATTTTACATTTTGTATAAGCATATAAGATTTTATCTCTTCTAAGACAACACTCAGCAAAGTCAGTGTGAAAGAATGAATGGATCTGAACACAATGTCTTGCAAGTGTTTTCTGCAGGTTTAGGCCAGGCCCGTAGCCTCAGAAGCTCTTTAACGTTTGAGATCTGAGAGGTTTACCTAATTTGCTGCACTGTGGAGCTATTTGAAAGGGAACAATACACCCTTAAACCTCACTTACTGTGGCCTTCCTTACCCTCAAGAACCCTATGTTCTACCTGGAGAGATGAGGAAGACCGCCATGAAGAAATGGTGAATGTGATAGCATTGTATACAAATGTTACCATCTATTACTAGAAAAAAAAACAAGGAATTGTACATAGTTAACCTTCCAACCATGTATGACTATAAATACATGGTTGGCAATGGCTACCATGTGTTGAATATGTTCATTATCTTATTTAATTAACACAGTGATCTTCAAGATAGATATTATTACTATCACTCCATTGACTGCAATGGGAAATCGAAGTTTAGAGAGATTAAATAACTAGCCTAAGATCACAGGGTGCATAGTCATTAATGGACAGGGATTTGAAGCCATATCCATGTGACTCCAAATATAGCAGTATTCTGATATAAACAAGTACAAAAGAATTTTAGAAGATAAGCATTAGTAAGGCCAGGAGAAGTCAGAGAGGGCATCATGAAGAAAGAGAGACTTGAGCAGGCATTTATTTGAAGGGCTAGTAGTTTAAGGAGAAGCAGATAGGATGGAGGAGACATTCCTGGCCTGGGAAAAAACAAACCCGTGGCAAGGAGAGAAGAGTGAGTGCCATGACTATGGGAAACATGGAGGACCCCAAGATGTGTGAAGTTGAAGTGTAAGTCAGGATCAGTGGAAGCTGATGTTGGAGAGGTGTGGTGGGATGAGCCCCTGGGGGCCTTGGATGCCAAAGTGAGAGAAATTGGGCAGAATAGCATGATAGAGAGGTGGTAGATTCTTGATTTTAGGACATAAGTCTAGCATCACAGGAGGAGCAGAATACAGCCAGTATCTGATTTAGGAGTCAGGATACCTGGGTCATGCCCAAATGAACAAGTAGTGTTTCCATCATAGTCCTTTTGAATAAAGGAACACTGATTCCAGCAGGGCTGCCCTGCCTCAAATAGGCCTGGCCTTTTCACAAACTTCACTTAATCAGCAGGACATTTGCAGAGATAAACACAGATACAGAAGTCAGTGCTCTGTGTGGGGCTAGGAAGAAGAATGGAGACAAAACAAAGTACAAATATCTAATAGTATAAGTTGTTTCCTTATGGACCTTGTAAGGACTGAGAAAGTGATTCACAAAACAATTTGTGTACTAACAGATTCTTTGACTACCTATACTGACAGGTTACTAAACAGGCTCTGGTTTAAAGGGGATGGCACTTGGATGAAAGTGTTCTGGAGTGCTTGTTAGATATCGTGCTTGTTGCTCAGCTTATTAGAGTTAATAAACATTTATTAGGCACCTACTCTATGTCAGCAGGGGATCCAGAGCCCCAATAATAATAACTATAATAACAATTGTGTTAATAACAATAATAACTATCATTTACTGAGGACTCACCATGTGTCAGGCACTGTGCCAAGCATTTTACATGGATTATCTCATTTAATCTTCCTAACAGCCCTATGCAGTTGGATTAACATTCCCATGAAGAAAGTGAGGCCTGGAGGAATTAAGAAATTTACCCGTGGCCCCGGTTGTTAAGAGTTCGAGCCAGGATTTGGAGCCAAGGTCTAACACTAATATCCTGTCTTTTTATTTTCCACATTGGTATGTCAGAAGAAATTGTGACTCAGAAAGGTTAAGTGACTTATCCAAAATTATATGAGCCCTATATAGTTTTCCTGAAAATACTAATAGCTATAACTTATTGAACATGTCTTATGTTCCTGGCATGTTACCTTGAAATTTTCCAATGCAGAGGTACTCGATCCTGCCTGAATGTTAGAATAATCTGGGAACTAAAATTTAAAAATACACCAAAGCCCAAACCCCTTCCCAGACCAATTGAATGAGTATTGTAGGGGATAGGACCTGGGAGGAGAATAATTTTTAAGTTCCCCGAGTGATTCTGATAAACAGAGAAGGTTGAAAACCCTTATAACACTCTCACAAGACAGATATTTTAATAGCCTCATTTGACAGGTGAGAAAACTAAGGCTCAGGGAAGTGAACTGTCTTGCCCAAAGTCACAGCAAGCATAGAGCAGAGTCAGGCTTTAATCTCTGCTTTGATTCCAAACCCCATATTCCCTTGGCCTTCCAAACTGTTACCTACATGAAAAGTTGGCTTTCCCTCCAAGTAGTACCACACGTTACCCAAGTAATATTCATTAGCCAATAATCCCGTGTTGACCATGCAAAAACTCCTCTTTCCTTCCTTTCCACTCTCCACTGCTCTTACTTTTCCCTGCCCAAAACCCTACAGCCAGACGTCATGATCAGGAGTTCATATGGATGAGCTGGGCTGATGCCCCTGCTTCAGTATGCTTTAGTGCTCAGCTCAGGATGATGCCCAACACAGGCCTCCCAGCAGCTTCGGATCCTCCTAGCCATGGATTCCTTCCCTGCATCAATCTGAGGAGACAGTGGCACTGAGCCCACAGCACAGCAAGTTACTTTTCTGAGCAAATAAATAAAACAGATATTTGAAAAGTCAAATCAAACATCACAGAAAAAAAAGGCAAAATCATGAAAAATGTGGTCAATTATTAGTTGAAAGGTTGAAAAGACATGCTCCAATTGTTTTTAACAAGTCACAGAATCCAGGTCTCCTTAAAATAGTTCTGCAAAGTACATTGAGAATTCCATGCAGTAATATGAAACATAAGTCCCGCTGCTGCCACTGAACATGCTTCAGCTGGCTAAACCAAAAGAGCTTGATGTTAACCCAAGTCTCTGTAAAACCCAACAGGAAAGCACAATGGAGATGAAGTTGCAAAGCTGCCCCAGATGTGTACGTTTTCTGCTTCACTGAAATGACTTGGATGAGAAGCAAATTACATTTGGCCCACAAAAAGGGGGGGGGGGACAGAACAATCTTCATCACAGGCCTCCCTCTCCCCACTTTTGCCTCCCTTCCAGTCCTTCCCCTCCCTTTTAAAGCAAACTATCTAAGCTGCAAATATGACCATAAACTTTCCAGGGTTTCCCATAGCCAAACTGTTTGCCTAAGTCTCAGTTTTCTCAATTCTACAATGGAATTAATAGTGCCTACTTCAAGGGTTTGGTGTGAAAATTAATTGAGATCATATTTACAAAGTGCCTGGAATGGTATATGGTTTATAGGAGTAAGCTTTGACAGAAAGGTAGATATTATTATCATCATTGAAATTACATCATATGAGAAGAGACAAGTGAAGGAAGTAAAGATATCTGGGTAAAAAGAAGAGACTCTCCTAGGGAGATAGGATCCCAAGCTTTCTCATATCTGAAGCGCTGGCATGTGACTCTTGGTGGTGAGCCAACTCTATGGAGAAAAGAAAGGTCTTTTTTTCTAACAGTCAGGAATTTCGAGAAGTTAAGAGATAGTCTGAGTGGTAGTGAGCTTCCCGACCTCAGATGTATAGAAGAGACACACAGATGACCATTTAGCAGGAATATTGAAAAGGGGATTCAAACATTGGGTTGAACTAGGCATTTTTATCACCTAAATCTAAAATCTGTATTTTAGAACTTTTTGCTTGCCAATTGATGAATCGTCAAGATTTTGAGTTTCTGGTATGTGGAAAACATGGGGCTATGGTCTCTAAGTCAATGAGAAGGTACTCTGACTCAGTTTTCACTGGGACAGAAGAGATACAGTATGGCACACAGTAGGTTCTCCATGAAACTGTGTTAATAGATTGATTGTGTAATTCACACAGGAAGAAGAAACTCGGGGTGTCTGTCTGTTGCCCTTAGACTGTACAAGAAAGGTATGTCTTTTAGCATCTGTGCTTGACATTCCTTTTCCAGAATCCATTCTGTATACCTACATGCCAAATGAATTTAATTTTATGTTTCCTCTGTTTGCATCTGTGTCCATGGTTTGTTCTTTTCTTCTCTCTGGATTCTTATGAAAATTATTTCTATGGACTTGAATACAAAATTTGTCTGAACTTGAGGGTGCAGTGATATTTAATATGTACATGAATGTGTTGGTCTTACAAGAAGTGGAATCAATGTTCTGTCCTTCGTCATGGGACATGGGAAAGACAGTTGGGATTCTGCTCCAATTCTGAAAAAGAGGGATAGACTTTCAAGAAAAACCGTGCTGGGGGGTTATTATCCAAGCTCTTTCTCTGTCTTTCTTTAGTACATTTGTTCTATAAACATTTACTCCCCAGCCCTGGGATGCTGAAACCTCAGCCTATATGTCTACCAACAAGGCCTCTTATTCTAATGAGGGAAGATAAAAGGTGTTGGGATAAAAATAGTAGGAAAAGACTCTTTGGGGAAGGTGGGTGGTTGGGGAAGGCTTTACAAAGGAGATGACATTTGGGCTGGTTTTCGGAGTTAGTTGAGGTCATCATACACTTGGGGAGGAAGAATATTCCAGGATGAAAACAGAACAAGCATAAAGGTTTAGGACCTGATTTAAAAAAAAAAGCTGTGTTGGCAAATATCAAATAATTTGATGTGTCTGGCTTATACTGTGTCCAGGAAGGTGGTGAGAGATGAGACTGGTAATGTATTTTGAGGTATTTTAGATGCAGAGGTGGTTGGCCATTGTGCGACCTGAAATCATTTTGCAAACATAGTCTGGAGATTCATGGACTTTCATTAAACATGGCTAACTCAGCATGATCCATATTGTGAATTATCAGAAGTGTTGCTATACATTTCTCCCCGTTGATCGTCCTAGGAATGTAGTCTTAAAGTAAAAACTTATTTAAGATCAGTCCAAAGAAATCATATCATTAAAAAGCTGTTGGAACAACTCAGAGTGGCTCCACTTTTTTCCACATGTGGTGTAAGGAAACTTGAATTGACCTGTACATTTGGATCTGGGAGTTTTGCGTTGATGGGGTTCACCTTTATAATGTACCTCCCAAACCACACTGTAATGGTTTGGGGAACTTGGCTTCATCATTAGTGTAGCTGATTTGAAATATGACCACAGTGGTTTTTAAAATGTTTAACATTTTCTGATTATAGAAGTAATACCTGCTCATTGTGGAAAATAGTAAAAGCAAATTTACAAGAATGCAATGGAAAACAAATCACTGTTAATATGTTGGTACTTTTTTTTTTATAGGCAGAGTTCATTAAAAAGACTTAGAAAATGTAACAGTTAGTTGAGTCCACCACCTCCATTAAGCATTCCTCTATCAGAACACTTTCTCACTATAACATAATTACTTAAACTTTTTTTTATACTCCCAGACTAGTTTGTAAGGATGGCAAGGACAGAGAGGGTGTGTTATTTATACAGAACCTATTTGGGGCACAGAAATCTAAAACTGAGATCAAGCTCTGAGTGCAATGCTGCAAGGTCCAGGAATCCAGGGGTTTGTTTGTCCTACCTGTTCTGTTCATCTCTCTTCCACCTGTGCCTAGCCCAGAACTTGGCTGGTAGTAAGTACTCAATGAATATGGGTTGATTGAATAAAAGAATGAATGAATGGATGGCTGAATGAATGTGAATTATTATTATTCAACCAAAATTCATTGAGCTCCTACCAAGTGCCAGATTCTGGGCTGAGCAGTGGGAATATAACTAGCTATATTTGATGCAAAGCCCACCCTTTGAAAGGCAGCAGTGAGTGGGCTGACCGTCTCCAAAGTGAGAAGGGGTTCCTGTGAAAGCAGAGCCCACTCAGTCCTCTTTGGCCTGGTGCTCATACTTGTCTGGGGAGACTTCGAGCCCCTCCCTGCTCTCTTTTGCCTGTGATATTGGGGACAGATCAAAGACTGCTGTTCTGTGGAGTCCTATTCCTGGACTCCTCAAAGTGGGGCAGAAGTGCCCAGCTAGCCCTGAGCCTGTCTTGCTCAGATCCCCGCTCCACTCCTTGTTCCATTCCAAATAGTCCCAAAGCAGAGATGGGCATCCTATGGAGGGGAGTCCTCAACAGAGGAAGAGGACAGGGTGAGAGGCGGCACTGCCCCCTCTTACTGAGAGCAGTCCTTGACAAACCCTCCACCATCCCAGCCAGCTGGTCCAACTGGAAATCCCAGATAATCCCCAGTTCTGATTAGAACTGGTTTGGCAGCTGAGGGGGTGGGGGGTGGGTAGGGGCATTTCTGGCTGACTGACCCTCCCCACAGCCGGAGTTAGCAGTTAAGAAAGGCGTGCTGTAGGGAGCGGAGTGGCTGGCTAAATTTGAAACACTCCAAAATTCTGCTCCCTTACAAGTGCAGGTTTACACTTTGGGATTCAAACAAAATTGTCCCCTCCGCCTCGCTTTCGTTCTCTCACATTCTTTGACTCCTTTGCAATGCAGTTTTGCTGCAATACAATTTATTTTGCAGCGCGTTGCTGATGCAAAATAATCCTGCCCGCAGCGCGACTTTTAGTTAATGCATTATTTTCTGCAGTGCTACTCTTGTTATTATTATTGCAATTCAAGCTTTCTGTCCTTTCCCCTCCCCACTCGAACCGCGCTCCGGCTGTGATTGCTCGGGTCTGACTTTGCGAGTGGCGGTGCGCTTCCAAACCCCACTCATCCGCCCCCCGCCCCCCTTAACACCCCCCCCCCCTTTTCCGCGCCCAGGCGAGAGCAACCGATTGGCAGAGCAGTGCTTTGAGGAACAATAACAGTGGGGGGAACCCAGGTCCCGGGGAGTCGCCCCCGCCCCCCTAGCCCAGCTGCGCCACTCGCGCCCCCCGCCGGGTCCCCACCTCCGCGCCCACCCCCCCTCGCGGGCTGACCGGCCCGACCCGGGCCCGCCCCTGGCGCCCACCATGTACGCCTTTGTGCGGTTCCTGGAGGACAACGTCTGCTACGCGCTGCCCGTGTCGTGCGTGCGCGATTTCAGCCCCCGCTCACGGCTGGATTTTGACAACCAGAAGGTGTACGCTGTGTACCGGGGCCCGGAGGAGCTGGGCGTCGGGCCCGAGAGCCCCCTGCGCGCCCCCCGAGACTGGGGCGCGCTGTTGCTGCACAAGGCCCAGATCCTGGCGCTGGCAGGTGAGCGAGAGGGCCAGGAGGGACGGTGGGACCCGGGAGGGGACCGGGACCCGGGGAGGGGCTGGGCACAGTGGCGGAGGGGGCCAGGGGAGCCACTGCTTGCTCTTGCCTCCTCCTCCCACCCCCTGGGCTTTTCTTTTGGGGACGGAGTGTCGCTAAAGGGCCAGACCAGTTAAAAATACAGAATGGTCCCCCTTTGTCTTCCCCACCTCCCTGACACTCCCGCGCTGTCAGTCTGTCCCCATCTCCTTTTCTGTCTACCCTCCTTCTTTCTGTTTCTCTGTATTCCCCTCCCTGCTTTACTTTCTCCTTCTCTCCCTGCCTTTTTATACCTTCATTTTTCTCCCCCACACACCTTCTCTTTGCCTCTCCCTGTTCCGTCTTCTTAAGTTTCTCAAGCTGTTTGTTTCTCTTGCTCTAAAGCCCTTGGCTACCTTCTTGGAGTGAGAAGGCAAGGCAGATACTGTTGGCAGATATTCTAAGTGGGAGTCCCTCTTCACAGAGGGAAGCTCTGGCATCCCTGTCCCATCCAGGCCATCATTGTACAGGATGAAAAGGCCTTGAACCTCAGTGCTCTTGGTACCACTGTCTCTGGCCCTTCCCTGACGAAGTGAAGAAGAACCCCTTCAGACAGCCCCCTGCCTCCACACCACTTTTGAGTCTCCAAGAAGACTCACTGAGTGAGAACTGAAGGACATGAAAGGATTCCTAGGTCAGGCTAAGATCATAGTTCCCATCCATTCTTTCCCAAGACTTTGACAGATAGGCAGCACAGATAGTCTCATTGCCATTTCACAAATAAAGATACTGAGGTCCAGTTGATAATAGGACAAGAAACCAACCCTTCATTCTCGTATACCAGAGTTCTTTCTGCCATGCTGAGGCACCTTTTCCTTTGTAAGAAGAAGGCAGCTGACTCTCTTTCTCAGCTAGCTCTGGGAGACTTTGTATAGACTTGGAGGTAAGAGGAAATTATCACTTCCTTATGGGGGAGGAGCTAAGATGCTCTAGTAAAGAGGATGTCCATTAATGTGTGGACAGAGAGAGTAAGCCATGCTGCCCTCCATTTAGAGGAGAAGACTGAGGATTAGGAACTGAGTGAAGATATTACTAACGTGTGGCAATTTTGAGACATTTCTTATTTTTTCCTTTGCTTCCTCACATTTCGCCTTTTCAACCCAGCATGCATCATATTTAAATTTGGCAGATGAGGAAACTGTAGCTCAAAATGGGGAAATGATTTGCCCAGGGTCCCATGGCAAGTGATCAGTAGACTGGAACCCAGGCTCATGGCTAGTTCCTTTCCACCATTATATTGTCTCTGAAAGTAGGTTTGCAGGAGTTGTCAAGTGGAAGAAGAACTGGAACAGAAGAAATTGATCAGCACTGGAGACCTTTTTTTTCCAGGCTATGTCTTCATCACCTCCTGGACAAGCCCTTGGGCACAGGGGTGTAAATCCATCCACCACCACACACCTGGGGCCAGAAAAACTGAGTGGGGGGAAGTGTGTAGAAAAGGGAAACCTTTGTAGCTGATCATTTTGTTTGTTTGCTTGATTTAAATACCTGAGGAATGGAATTAGGAATTCATTTCCCAAGAGTATATGCCTGAGGAACTTATAACTAGGTTGTAACATTAGCTCCCCTTTTGCTGGAAGGAAAGAAAGCATGCTTTGTGATGATTATATTATACTCCTAGATCTGGAAGGGGCCTAGGAGAGTAGAAGTGATATATGTCAGAGAGAGTCAGTGGTATGTCTCAGTGTACAATTGCTGTTTTCTTTTTGCAGAGATTGTTCATACAAACACCCCTTCATACAGCAAACACACTGTACTTAGCTCTTTAAAATTGCAGAGAATCCACTTAGGTAGAAGGCAATCTACATTGACTCTGATTTTAAAATTGACATAAGTTCTTATAAGTAAGATACATGTAGCTACATGGTTCTACATGTAGAACCATGAATCTTGAACCTGTAGGCTATTCATCCTCCAACTTGGAATGTTGGTAAATCTCTGGGGTTATTTAAAAAAAAAGTCTAGACAAGATCTGGAAATGGACAGAATAAATCCAAAGAAGAAGCATGGCATCAATTTGAGCAAAGTAAGTTTAAAAGCACCACTTTCCCCTACCTCTCTTCAATTTTTTTCTTGGGAGTAGGAATTAAAAAAAAAAAAAAATGACCAGAATTTGAGGTTGGCTAGACCACATTTTAAATTCCAATCAGCCGGTTAATTTTTAAATTGAAACCACTGTCCTGGCTGCAGACCTGAGTAGAACAACCAGGAGAGGTTCAGGAATTCATTTATTCAGAAAAATGCTCCTTTTTGTCTTCAAACACCATATGATTTTACTTGGTGGCTCTGAAAATTGCTTGCAGTAACTTCATCTTGAAGAGCTCATCTTTTGACATCTCCTGGATG
The DNA here is from genome assembly GCA_004026745.1 of Myrmecophaga tridactyla. Lineage (NCBI taxonomy): Eukaryota > Metazoa > Chordata > Mammalia > Pilosa > Myrmecophagidae > Myrmecophaga > Myrmecophaga tridactyla. The sequence continues at coordinate 23,570 of PVIY010005562.1, forward strand.
CGAATGCCACTGTGCTATGGCACCAATTATGAAGAGAAGGCCCTTCAAGGAGGAGGCAGAAGTGGCTTTATGTTTGTGCAGTTAGCCATGAGCAATTGATTCCATTCTGGCACCAAGAGCATGGTGTCAGAGGTAGTTTCAGAGCCACTTAATGGCTTTTGGTGAGGAACATGCTTCTTTACTGCATGTTTGCAGACTCAGCTTAAGACTGAGCTGTCTTGAAATGTACCCCTTCTTGTATCCAGGAAATGTCAAAGCCAACTGCTATGAGGCTTCACATTTTTCCCAGCATATGGTGGCCTACACCATGGTTTTGGTGTTTGTCATACTCTAATTCCAGTTTTTTCTCACCAAATTCCAGTTCTAGTTCAAGGGGAAAGAAAAACCTTTTTTGACTCCCTTGTTATATACCTAAGCATTATCTCTGTTAGTCTTTCCTGAGACCCTGTGGGTAGATATTGCTATGATCATTTCCATTTCATAGATGAGGACACTACGGCTCAGAGATGTTAGGTACTTGCCTGCAGCTGCACAGCTAATAAATGGAAAAGCCAGAATTGGAACACAGGTCTACCAGTGCCAGTGTCCCTTGTAAAGTAGCTGATGTTTCCATCAGCTGCCCAGTGTGGTCTGGAAGGAGTAAAAGAAAATGGAGAAACTGTCCATGAGACTTACTACTCAAGGCAAGTTTTTGAGCCAGAAAACAGTTTTAATTTCTGAGTTTTTAAGCCCACTGTGTTCCTACATTACCAGCTTCCCTCCTACAGAGCACACATAACTTGCCCACCATTGAATTGTCGTTTTTGGAGGAAATCTTCTCAAAGGAGCCCCATGGAAGGGCTACATAGCTCAAGACTTGGCTCACCTTTGAGCTGTGGTCTCTCCTTACTCACCTTCATTTATTTATCAAGCAAATTTTTAAAGTGAGAGTTACTCATTTGGAGAGCTCACCATTGTCTAGTTGTAATCCAGCCTGCTATTAGAAAGCTTACAGTAATGAATTTTGTGGTTTTTAGGGTACCCAAACTGGTTTCTCTATACTCATGTTCTTAAAATACTATGCCATTCCATCCAGGTGCCTGTGCTGTGTTTTTATTATTTAGGTGTGTAATTCCCTTTGTTTTTAAGTGTCTCTTTACTACTGCCTATGTACCAGGCCCAGTGCCGTAATATGTGAATGGCCATATTGCGTCATTGACCAACACATGACCAACAATGACCAACACATCGAGAAATTGGGATAGAAATGACAGCACAGCCCAGGGGAGACAAAGGCTAACTTTTCAACCATTGCCATATAGCGTTATTTTGAGAGACAGAGTAAAGAAGAAATGGGCGCAATTCTCAGGTAGTTTATGGTTTGGGGTACTAAATATAAGTGATGAATAGACATAGAAACCAAATCCTGGAAAAGCACAGAAAAGGAACCAATTCTAGATGGTCTCTGCAGTTTATCTTTTAGTCTTTCCTTTCCAGCTGCACTGCCGCTTGCCCAAATTCAGGCCACCATCAGCTTTTACTCGTTTAAACCAGTGCAACAACCTCTTAATTGATCATCCTGTCTCCAAGCTATTTTCCAAATTGATTTCAGATGATCCTCTAAAATGCCATCTTAATCAATTCACTGCTGTCCTTAGAACCTTCTGTAGCTCCCTGTTGCCAACTGAATGAAGCTTCTGCTTCTTAGGTTGGCATTCATAGCCCTCCTTAGACTGGCCCCAGCCCCACTTATCCCTCCTCTTTCCTCTAAACCTCCAGTATTTGGTTCATTCTGTGAACACACTCTAATGTACTTCTTTGAACCAGGCAGGATGGATTAATCATTATCTGACCTGGGGCATCTGCCCCCCATGGAACTCATCTTCCAGTGGGAAAGGTAGACATGTGACAGAAATTTGTGGTCCAGCACCCTGAGAGCTGTGAGAAATAAGTGGACAAGAGGTGTTGGAAGCACCCTGCCCCAGAGGTATTCTCCATCTGGCCCACTGGCCCTATTCGTTTGGAACACTTGTTTCACATTGCTTATTCCTTTAGCTTTTTATGCCTTGTTTGGGTTAGTTATGAATGTGTCTGTCTTCTTGCCAGAATGTGAGCTTCTCCAGGATAGGGATCTATCTTACAGCACCCACAGTGCCCGGCACATAGTTCACAGCAGTCAGCACATATTGAACTAATGAACTTTGGGAAGACAGGTGCGTTTTTATGCTTTGGGAGAGGAAGTAAAGGCTACAGGAGCTCTGTAGCAGCAGCTTGTTTTTCAGAACAGAAACCTGCAATGGGATTTTGAGGTTTCATTCAACTTTGTTCATCTAGAAAAAGTCAGTATTCTTCATCGCTCCCTCTAGTAGAAGAAACCCCACACTTGGGGGAAATAGCTTCCAAATCCATGTTCTTCTTGCTTTGGTAATTTTAGTTCATTCAGGGCTCAGGTCCCAGCTTGGCATTGTCAGTCCAAATGGATCACTTGCTCCATAAATGCTTTGGAACTTCTACAAAGTTAGCAAAGCAGGGGACTAGCCGATTTCATATGCAAAGATTGTTGCATGTCATCAGCAGGAGACTGCCAACAAAAGGATTTATTTATTTTTTTTAAAAGTGAGTGAATACTTTTAATTTAGGTTTTGACATGTTCTGCAATATACATTGGAGCAAAGATTGGAACTTGCCTGCTGTCATCTGTTGCAGATTCTACCAGAATGTTAACCATTGAAGTTTCAATCTGATGTGATTTTTCATCATCAAGAAGAACACATTTGTTGCAGCTAAATAGAATGTGCTACAGAGTACTTCAGAGTTCTGGTTCACAGGCTGAAAGAAAAAGTTGTTCTAGGAAAGCCGAGAGTTTGCTTTTTTGTGTGGTGGTTTTGTTATTTAAGAACATACTAGTTTTTATTTTTTTTAAATATACCAGAAAAGTGGATTCAAATTAAGGTCTTTGACTCCAAGATGAATGAATGCTCCTTCCACTGTGCCCACTGTTTTGTCTTATAAATTCATTAAGAGAGAGAAGATGTGCAAGTCTTCATTTTTAAATGATTACCAGAAAAACATACAAAACCTGAAGAGGTTTTCTTTGGTTCACTTAAGTTCTGCATATATTAAGTTGTACCATGGGATCAGCCTTATATTAGAGGGAAATGCAGAAAAGACAAATAGGTATTTTTTTTCTGCCTTCAAGTACCAATTTACCAAATATTTATTAAGTACCCAGCAGGTTCAGGCTCAGGGTTAGGAGTTTCCTCATACTCTACAAGATAGAGCCTCTTGTTTTATTGGGGAAAAGAGAGCTATTGAGGCAATTGAGTAGTGAGTATTGTGTAGGTGCCAGACACTGGGTTAAGTTTTCCCACCTAAAGGGTAGGTAAGGCTTTGGGAGAAGCATGAGTCAGTCCAGTAAAAAAATTAGTGGGACCTAAACACATGGTGATGGTTGTGATGGAGCTGAGATATATTGAGGAAGGAGAATCCATGGGACTCAGTAGCAGGCTGGTTGTGGTGATGATGGGGAAGGAAGGGTCTCTTGGCTCCCTCCCTCAGTGGGGACTACTGGAGTGGGTGCAAGGGAATATGATCATTTGAATTAGTTTCAGTTGACAGGTAGGTGAGACATTGAATCTGAGAAGCCTGTGGGACAGACGGGTGGAAATGACAGGAAAGCAGTTGGGCATGTGGATCCAAGGCTTAGGAGAGTGCTGGAGGCTGAAGATCCCTTTGTAATTTATTAGCCATGGGAGGTGTGAGGTCTCAGCGGGAGAGGGGGCAGAGTGAGAGAAGCATGCAAGAACAGGACTCTTCAGGACAACAGCTTTTAAGGGCATACCTGAAGAGGAAGAGCCGGAAAGAGGTGATTGGGAAGGGACAGCCAGAGGGATAGATGGAGAATCAGGTGATAATCAAGGGAGATGGGTGTCCTGGTCCCCAAATGAGGAGGATAGGACTTTAGATCCGAGATCTAGGGTTTTTGTTTTGTTTTGTTTTATCTGCAGAGTAACTGTATTTTCTCTGAGTGCCTTGGTGAGCTGAATATTATCAGCTGAAGGAGAAAAGATTTATATGGGATGATTTATTGGTAGTTTTTAATATCCGAATTTTTCTCCGTGGATGAAGGATTTGTTTTTGGGGGGCCCAGAGAGCAGGACTAAATCCAGAGAGTGGAATTCATAGGGATTGGGTGAGAACAATATAGTTACATACCTGACAAACAATGGAAAGGGTTTCCAATGTGGTGATGAGCTTCCTGTCACTGGAATGGCAAACAGATCAGGAATATTCTAGTATGGAAGCTTGTACTATGGGAAAGTTTGGTTAGATGGACTCCAGGTCACCTCTTTGAGTATCCCAGAGGAAAGATTAGAGAGCAGAGAAAGGATGGGCTTTGAAGTCAGACAGTCTGGGTTCAAATCATGACTCTACTACTTACAAGTTGTGTGACCATGGGAAGATTACTTCACATTTCTCAATTCCAAGTGGCTCATCTTGCACATTATGTTAATTAGCAAAGTAATATGTAAAAGTGGCACAGAGTAGATGCCCATTAAATGATAGACAGCTGTTAGGGACTATGGTAGGCTAATAGTTGCTGAGAGAACTTTTTGCTTACTGGTGGGTACCACCCTTTGTGAACAGGAGTGATTTAGAGGAACAAGGACATGTAAGGATCAGACAAGTTTAAAATTTAACTTGTATGTGTTTTAAATCTCCCTGGGACTTGGCCTTTGCATGAAAGGCTTACCCTCTCCCCCACCCCCCTTTATCCCCCGTGACCCTATGCTCGAGTCATTAATTACCCTGGCAGCAGCCTGATGAAGCATGTAAGGATAACTAGACAAATGACCTAGCAGAATGAGGTTCCTAAGTTTTGTCTGTGCCCCATCCCTGTGCTAGGCCCAGTGAGATGGAGTCAGAGCAAGGAGACCTTCAAGAAACATGGCTAGCAGTTCCTTCCCTCCCTTTTTGGATTGACTTGGTTGGCCATTTCTACAAAATTTCCCCCTAAAAGAATCTTATAGCACATCTATTCTTATCCTCCACCACACTGCTGAGGAAAGAGACCTGGAAGTCCCGGTGACTGGCCAGAAGTCACATGGCTGGAAGGACCTACTAAAGTTTTCTAGTCTAGGCCCCATGTTTTAGAAAAAAGAAAACCAAGGTCTAGAGAAAGAAGGTGACTGGTCACCCAGTGAATTAATGACAGAGCTGGAAATTGAACCAATGTCTTCCGATTTCTTTCTGCAGCTATGCAGCAAGCCACCCTTCCTTTTGTTGTCTTGGCTGGATACTATAGTTGGAACTTGAGAATTGTGTCTGCCTGGGATTGTATAAAAACAAACAACAGGGGCCAGAGAATGCAATGTGCATGTTTGTTTCTGTAGCACAACTGTTTTCAATGCAGTCCTAAGATTTTACAGGGTTTTGGTGCAGATGAAGAACTTTAAACTTGCATGTAGATATTAAATACATAAATAAGTCAAAAAAACAACCCTTGGTAAAAACTTAATGTTTAGCTGTTCAGAATTTCATCTTAGCTAACAAAACCACACCAAATTAAACTTGGCTAACATTGGATGACTTTAAATATCCAACTTGATTATGTATAAAATAGGGATCAAGATGGCACTTACCCATTTTAACTATATATATAAATTCTTCAGGAGTATCTTCACTTTTTTTTTTTTTTGCATAGGCAAGCACTGAGAATTGAACCTGGGTCTCCAGCATGGCAGGCAAGAATTCTGCCACTGAGCCACTGTCACACCATCCGTATCTTCACTTTTGAAGACAAATTTGGGTTTTCTTTTCATCTAACTGTTTTCTAGAACACCATTTGCTAATTACCATGCTGCCATTTTTTTTTCAGTAGTAGATTTAATAGAATGTTTCTCCCTCTCAGATTAATAACAAATGCCACATTCTTCTGTATTTTTGAAGAGCAGTGTTTACCATATTTTTACAAGAAACTTCTTTGCTTTATATAGGAGCTCTATTTTGGGGTTATTTATTGCCTGGTGGTTTTGGTATGCTTTGTAATTCAGGAGTTTGCCATTAAAATCATATTTGTATAGTGCTTAGTTCAATTTGGGAATTTATTACAGAATACTCCTGGGGAATGAGCAAGAGCTTAGACAAGCACCTCGGAAGTTATATTGACAGGTTCATCATTTTATATGTGCGTTTTAGTAAAGTCCACCTGTAGTATTCAGTTGAAAAAGTTAAGGCAAGTTGGTAATGTTTTTCTTGTTCCTATGGATAATTAGGGGATAGGAACAGGGCCTGAGTATCAAACAGATCTGATTTGAAATTCTGGCTCTCTATTTAATATCTTTATATGACCTAAGCAGTTTACCCTGCTTCTTTGAACCTCAGTTTCTGCTTCAGTGGAATTATTGTGAGGATTAACTACAGTGATGTTTGTAAAGAATTTGGCAAAGGACCTGGCACGTAGTAGGAGCTTATTCAGTATTTGTTGAATGGATGAATGCAATTAGCTGATGTTATAGTAGCTAGAAGGGAAGAATAGATAGTTGATACCCAAGTCCTTGACGGTTTTCCTTTCCCTGGAAATAAGTGAGTTCAGAAGTCAGGATCAGTGAAGAATGTTTCTTCAGAGGCTACGCATTTATTTCTATTTACTCTAAACTGTGATTATTTGGCCTTAAGCTTGAAGCAACTGCAAAGGTTGACTAGGGAGCTTTCTTCATCCTTCCTAAGCAAGTGCTCCTTTCATCTGTGATTTCCTGTAATTCAGAGCGAGAATCACACTCCAAGCCTGCATGAAAATGTACCACAAAGTATTTGCTGTCTTAGATGATCTGCAGCATTGTTCACCTGCATTACTGTGACCAGTCAAGAGTTATAGCTTCGTCACCCTATTTTCAGCCTCTTCCTCACATCTCAGCCATCTCGCTTGCATTGCCACATTAATCTCCTTAGAACATCTCTTTAGAAGTTTCAGTCTGTATCATATATCTGCAATGGTATTCACTGCTGTGGAATAACAGCTACTGTTAAATATTGCACATCTATGACAAGAAAGGCACTATGCTTGGTGCTTTATATACATTATCTCTTTGGAAAACAGATTAATTATCCCCACTTTATAGATAATGAAACTGAGATGCAGAGAGGTTAAAGTGCTTGCTAAAGTTAGTTACATAACAGAGGTGGAAATTTCAAATCAGTCTCACACCAGACTTGAAAGGCTGGGCTGTTTTTATTAGATCCTAGGGCCTCCCTCTCTTAACCATTTCTTCTATTTCTTACTTTTAATAATGACACTGAGTGTTCAGTAATTTTCTGTGGGTGAAGTATGGATGTGAGGCATCATCTTCAATTCATGACTATGGATAGGGAGACCTAGAGACCAGGGGCACGCCCCAGGTGAGCTAGCATACCTCAGGAAGTCACACTTCTGTTCTGGTTGTAAAGATCCAAAAGTCAAGGGTCATTTACTTCAGCGCTCAGTGGAGAACAAGGCTTTAGTAGATGTTCACTGATTTCAGAAAAGTATTGCTAGAGGCCTCAGGTCCTCCTGAGTCATCTTCCAGGAAGTATGAGTCAAGGATAAGACTGGTAAGTGTTAGGATGAAGCCAGCAGGTAGTCAGCTCTCAGAAGAGCCTCTAGAGCCTCCTGGACAAGACTTGAGGAAGCTATAATCCAATTGAGGAGGCCTGTGATTCAAGGTACTAGGCATTGTTCCTTCATTCAGTGTTTATTCTGGTTCTCCCATGTTCCAGGCATGTGTTTAGAGTATGAGTTTGGGAAGCAAAGAAACCTAGATCAAATCCTGGCTCTGCCCCTTCCGAGCTGAGTATCTTTAGACAGAGTAAACCTCTTTGAGCCTCATTTCTCTGTTATGGAAAAAAAAATGTGGCTAATAATACGTAATTACAGGTTTGTTGCTAGATGTAGTAATATGTGAGGAGCCTTATATGGGATCCAATATATAGTAGATGATTTATAAGTATTAGCTTATTTTTAAATTGAAATAAGTTCACATACCATAAAATCACCATTTTAGCCATTTTGAAGCATACAATTGAATGATTTTTAGTTTATTCAAAATGTTGTACATCTGCCACCACTAATTCCAGAACACTTTCACTACCCCCTCAGCCCCTAAAAAAAAAAAAATTAGCAATCATTTCCCATTTCCCTTTTACTCCTGGCTCTGGCAACCACTAATGTCTATGGCTTTGCCTATTCTGGACATTCCATATAAATGGAATCATACAATATGTGGCCTTTTGTGTCTGGCTTCTTTCACATGTCATAATGCTTTCAAAGTTTAACCATATTGTAACATGTCAGTACTTTATTCCTTTTTATGGATGAATAGCATGCCATTATATAGATATACCACATTACATTTAGTCCTTTATCTATTGATGGACATTTGAGTTGTTTCCATTTTTTGGCTACTATGAATAATAATGCTATGAGCATTCATGTACAAAGTTTTTGTGTGGATACATGTTTTCATTTCACTTAGGTATATTCCTAGAAGTGAAATTGCTCAGTTGTGTGGTAACTCTTTATTAACTTTTCGAGGAAACACCAAGCTGTTTTCCACAGTGGCTATACCACTTTACATTCCCACCAGCAATATATGAGAGATCCAATTTCTCTACAGCGTCACCTTTTCTATTTTATTTTAATTATCCCAGTGGGTGTGAAGCACCTCATTGTGTTTTTGATTTGTATTTCCCTACTGACTAATGATGCTGAGTAACTTTTCATGTATTTTGGAGGCATAGCCTGTTTTTATGATCCTTTCATGAAACGTTTTTGCTGAGTGGGTGCTTAATGTATAGTCAGGCCTATGATGTGGGCCCTGCCCTGAGGTTGTTCAGTCTAGTGAGGAACATAGGCTACTAAGAAGATAATTGCAATGTAATAAGATAATAGACTACAAAGAAGGTATGTGCAAGGTATAAGAGAAATTTTGAGGAAGCATGAAGAGATGAGTGGACGCTTTCCTTGTTTCTCAAGCAGACAAAAAAGAAGGAGAATTCCAGTTAGATGGAAGAACAGGGAGTCTTGGATATAGCTGGTGGGAGTAGGACACTCCCAAGTGTCACCTTTCCCTAGCCAGGCTACCTCAAGAAGCAGACCACAGGCCAAAAGGCAATTCCTATTGAGCTTTGTCATCCACCACGTATTTGTCTATGCAGGGCTCTGTTCTTTTCAAGGCACATTTACTCAGCTAATTTGATCCCCACTTGACATAGATGCTAGATCTCCCTTTCTGCAACAAGAGAATAATTACACTAAATGACATAGCAGCTAGCTCAACTTCTCATACCTACTAAGTGACAGAACTGGATTTAGAATCCAGATTGTCTGACTCCCAATTCTTTCCACACCTGCAAGCTGAACTTCAGCTTTTCTTAACTTAGCATTCAAAGTCATTTATTCTCTAGCCCCAACCAGCTTAACTTCCATCCCCACATCTCACTCCTGCCTATAATGAGCCATCTTTTATAATCACTGAAATCTAAATATTTCCCCAAAGGTCTTCCTTTGGCTTCTCTTCTTTCCCCTTCTTGTGTGGTCCAGATTCTCACTATCCTTAATAGCTATCCCTGTATGAGCACTGGCTGTCCAAGTGCCATGCACTCTGTTCACGTTCTTAACATATGCAGTATTGATAATCTTGGCACCAATCTGTCAGTGTGAATAGGAATTATTTACATTGTCACAGATGAGAAAATAGGCTCAGAGAAATAAAGTAACGCACCCAAGATTACCCAGCAAGTAAAGAGTCTAACACAAATGCTACCTTCTCTCATAAGCCATCCATGGTTGTACTGACTGAAATTATCTCATTTACCCCTGAAATCCTGTAGAAGCTATTTTTCCCTTATTTCAAATTCAGTATTTGAGATCTTGGGTTATTTTTTTGTGGGTTTTATTTTGTGTCCCCAACTGGCCTAGATTTATCACTGTCATAGTTTTTTCAGGCTGTGGTAACAAAGTACCACAAACTGGGTGGCTTTAAACAACGGAAATTCATTGTCTCTCAGTTCTGGAGGTTAGAAATCCAAATCAGCATATCAGTCATGCTTTCTCTGTAGTCTGTAGAGTCCTATTGTTGGCTTGCTGGCAATCCACAACATTCTTTGGCTTGTGGCATATCTCAGTTTCTGCTTCTGTTACATGGCTGCCTCCCAGTTTCTTCTCCTTATTAGAATACCAATCAAATTGGATTAGGTACCACCCTAATTCAGTTTGTCCTCATTTTAACTAATAACATGGTCAAAAATCATATTTCCAACCAGGATCACATTCAAAGGACCAGGGTTAGGACTTGAAGATATCTTGTGGGGGAGACACAATTCAATCCACAACAGCCTGTGTCCCCAAGGTCCAACCATGATCCTACAGAGTATCAAGTCTCAGTAAACACAGAACTGAGGCATGGAAGGAAAAGCTCTAGACCTGGGTTATGTGACTTGGGGTCTCACACGCAAATACATGTACACACTGTTTCAGGATAACTTCATTTGGAACACTTTCCTTAGGTTTTACTCTTTAGCAACTTTTTGACTTAAAAAGAACCAGCAATGATTTGTAGTCTGGAAGCCGTTCTTTTAGAAAGACCAAAGACTCTGCTATTGTTCATGCCTATCCAAATGTATATATTTTTTAGACACAATAAGAGGAAAGAACAAAAAGGCCATTCTTGTGAAAGTAGAATTGGAAGATGCCCTCTTGGTCCATGGGAAAGGCCGTTTTCATCTCTGATCAGGAGGGGGTTGTTGACAAAGACCACCTTTCTCTTTTCTGGGCAGACCTTTTGTAGTCCACACCCTGCTGAAGTCAGTTCTTTGTTTTTTCAAATTATACATATGTTCACCTTATACTTAGGGAATAAAGTGCATCAGTGCGTGTTGATAATATCCGTCATAACCAGCCCACTCATCAAGTGCCTGGTGTGCGCCAGGCCCTGTACAGTGAGATGTGTGAATTCGTTCTCGTCCTGACAGCTCCTGTGATAGAGGAGAGATCCAAAGTCCTTTCTCATCCCTCCTCACTCTGTGTGGGAAAACTCAGGTCCCTCTGATACCAGAGTCCCATCTCTGACCCAGCTGGGGCTCCATTCCAGAGACCATTTGGGAAGATTTGGCATTTTGACTACATTCTGGAACGGTTATGTGCTTATAAGCTTTCTTCCCAGTTTTTCTAACAAGTTGTGAGGAGAGAAGCTTTGCCTGGGGAAAGTGTAAGAGCATATTTAACATACACGAACACACATCCACACACACTCTCACATACTTAAGACCCTCAGAGAATGGATTTAGCCATCTTCCTGGCTATGTGTCACATCCACTGATGAGAACATGCTAGAAAATGCATTTAGGATATAATAGTGGGAGCCTTTGAGGATTATAACAAACAGTCATTCCAAAATTACAGTTCAAGCCCAGAAAAACAAAACCCCAAAGCATTTTACCCCAAGTAGCTAGTTCCAGAACAGGTTCCCCTTCCCACTTCTGGAGTCCTCTTGTAAATTTTTGCTTTCAAAATTTCCATTGGAAGAAAGATCTGGGAAGTAAAATTTGAAATGTGTGCAGGAAAAAAAAAATTCTCTTATAGACTATCTAAAATTGGACTTAAGGAATGAAAAAGTGAGGAGATTTAATATCCCTATGTGTTTGTGCAGCACTTTACATTTTGTAGAGTGCCATCATCACGTCTTGTAACTACATGTAAGTATGAGTGAGGTACCAAGGGCTTGTTTTCCACTTCTGACTCTTCTTCAGGTCCACATGTTTTGAGTTTCCTCATCTGTAAAATGAGAATTGCACTTGTTTTTTACTTACACCCTTCAAATTTTGTCATTCTGTGATTTTCTACCAAAAAAAGGTAGTTGACCTTATTTGTTACTCTCCCTACATCTGCCTTCCCTCAGTCTGCCCTGTGTATAGCCTATGGAGTGGTTCCTGTCCAGTGCAGGCCTTACCTTGATAAGAACTATTCTCTCCTTCATGTCTGTTGTTTCCTGAGCTAGTAGAAACCCACCAATTTTTCCTGGGAAAATACTTGGCTTAGAGGACTCTCAATTGTTGCGGTACTCATGTGCCAATTGTGTAGACCAGATAGTAATCTAAGGGGCCATTCCACTTGCAAGATTCTAGAATTCCATAAAAGACCTTCTTTTAAGATATACTTAGAGAAACCCCAAAGAAAACTTATGGGCTGCCATTTCAACACTTTGTATGGCAGTGCTTTTAGAGAACAGTCTTAATCCCAGAGGCTTGATCTGCTCTGCTGCTTTTAGGATCCCTGTATGCAGTAGGGAACAGGCCTTGAGTTTATTTGCTTTTCCTTTTTAACTGGTCTGGCCAAAAATATTCTCTAGTATTTGAGGTATCGGCATTTTGAGCATTTTGACTCATAATGAACCTTATTCTCTTGATATGCATTTTAGAAGACAAATCTGACCTGGAAAATAGTGTGATGCAGAAGAAAATAAAAATCCCCAAACTTTCTCTCAATCACATAGAAGAAGATGGGGAGGTTAAAGATTATGGGGAAGAAGATTTACAGCTTAGACACATCAAGGTAACAAAATCTTTCCTTTTTTTGAAAGTATGTGGGAGCGGTTTCAGATTTTTAATAGCTAAAGAATTCCAATCTGGCCTCCTCTCCCCATATAAATGTCTCCTGGTATCACAAGCCATGTTTTTTTGGGGGGGCAAAGGAGGCTTGGGACAGCTAGTATGCATTTGTCTTGCTGGCTGACTTCCCAGGGAGCCCTGAGTTATGCTGTGCCACCAGGCACAGTCCTGTTTGCACAGTCTGTGCAGTGTCATCTCTGCTGGGGGTTTGGAACCATGCATTTCTCTCTGGCTCACAGCTCTATAGAGGTCGCTGCTAAGGTCCAGGAACATTGAACAATTATTCTTGGAAAGAAAGTTAGAGTCAGTCACTATCAGATTGCCTCATGCAGACTTTGGGAAACAGGATGAGTCAGATTCACTCAAGGGGTTTTGGGACCCTGGGTTGGAAGAAAACTTTTGTATGAGGTTGCATTTTCTTTTCTTTGTGCCCCAATAGTTGTCTTCCAACTTTCACTTTGTGAACCTGCTGAAAATCTCCTTCGGCAAGTCAAGAGTGTTTTCTTTATAATGGTACCCCAAGGGAGAGGGGGAGAAGAGGAAAAAGGATACCTTTTGTACTGACCCTGATCTGGTACTGGATAACAGGTCAAGGGCATTCCAAAGGCATAGTCCAAAAGATGCAGTTGAGCTCAGTTCCTTGACATTCATTATACCCCTGATACAGGCCTGGACCTGTCAGTTCCTGTTGTCATGTTGATTTTCCAGGATGTGCCCCTTGTTTGGGGGGGCCTCACAGTCTAATGATAAAAGCAGACATGTAAAATGATCATTTAATTTCAGTTGATAAGTTCATCTAAACTAGTAGTACCTTATGCCAGGAAATTAAACTCCATTGGATTTTGTCATGTTACTCAGTATCAGAGTCATGGGGGTTTTTTGTTTGCTTTTTCTTTAAATTTCCAGAAACTTAGTGAGAGGTTAAGACAGGCCTGACCTGGCACAGTTAAGTTGTCCAGAATCTTGTTTTTTCAGTTGTCTGTACCTCCCACAGTGTCCCCAAACAAGAGTGCTCCTAACCCTTCCTGTCCTAGGGAAGAATTCAGTTGGTCCTGTAACTCCTGCTGCCCCTCAATGTACTCAGTGTAAGCTTTGTCCACTTGAGCTGGAATTTCCTCAGGCAGTTGAACCCAAGTAGTCCCAGATAATTCTCTTCTAAATGAACTGTCCTATCTGTGTCCACTGTCTCACTGAGCTTCAGCTTGGTCAGAGTCCAAGAAGAGGCTGGCAGATGTCAGGGAGGGAGCCTTGTACTGGAAGTTGGATTCCAAATTCTGGTTCTGGCTCTGTCTTTAACTCACTGTGTGACCCTCAGTATAGCTTTTCCTCCTCTGTGAGCCTCAGTCTCCTCACTTGTAAAACAGGGAGGTTAAACTGAAGCAAGAACAACAAAAAAACTTCTAAGTTATCTTCCAACTCTTTCTTTGAACTTTCTAGTTGTGTACATTTTTATGCCATTTGCCAGCTCTGTGTTAGGCAGTGGGGAAGCAGAGAAAACAAAACATGGTCCCTGCCCTAGATTAGAGTAGATTAAAGTTGATGATTGGTTTGTTTTTAAAATCACCCTTCCCAAATAAAGCAGTCTTGAGGACAAGATAACTGGTTGAATGCTTTTTGTTTGTTTGTTTTTGTTTTTTGCTTTTATGTTTTTGTTATTGGAGAGATTTGAGTGGTGATTCTTCTGGGAATAGTTTGGCCTGGCCTGATTTCTCATTGAATCTCCACAAATGTATATGGAACATCCCCTCTGAGCAAGTTACTGCATAGGCACTGTGGAGGGATTAGAGGGCAAGGGGGTTGCGGAGGATGGGCTTGGTATAATATGCACGCAAGAGGCAGAGTGGTGGAATGGAAAAAGTGTTGGCCTGGGAAACCAGAGTCCTTGTTCTGCCACTGAGTGGCTGTGTGACTTTGGGTACACCCCTTCCCCACTCTGGCCCTCCATTTTCTGATCTGCAAAATAAAGGGCTTTAACTAAGTATTTACACAGGTTTCTCCAAGCACTGACATTCTGTGGTTCTGTGATTCTAGGATTGTCTGGGGAAATATTGAGCTGCAGTCCAAGAAAGTCCCAGCTGCCCTTGCCTGAACTGATTCTCGTTGTCCTACACAGAGACCCGAGGGGCGGAAGCCGAGTGAAGGGACGCATAAGAGCATCGAGGCAGTGGTGGCCCGGCTGGAGAAGCAGAACGGCCTGAGCCTGGGCCACAGCACGTGTCCGGAAGAGGTGTTCGTGGAGGCCTCACCGGGCACAGAGGACATGGACAGTCTGGAAGATGCAGTTGTGCCCCGGGCTCTGTACGAGGAGCTGCTGCGCAACTACCAGCAGCAGCAGGAAGAGATGCGCCATCTCCAGCAGGAACTGGAGCGGACTCGCAGGCAGCTAGTACAGCAAGCCAAGAAGCTCAAGGAATATGGGGCACTTGTGTCTGAGATGAAGGAGCTCCGTGACCTCAATCGGAGGCTCCAGGACGTGCTGCTCCTACGGCTTGGCAGCGGTGAGTGCTCCAGCAGGCCACCTACCGCCCCACAGGGGGTGCAA
Source organism: Myrmecophaga tridactyla (assembly GCA_004026745.1). NCBI lineage: Eukaryota > Metazoa > Chordata > Mammalia > Pilosa > Myrmecophagidae > Myrmecophaga > Myrmecophaga tridactyla. Next base: position 38,733 of record PVIY010005562.1, read on the forward strand.
TTCGTGCAGCTCCTCTTCCAGGAGGGCAGGGGGAGGAGTGGGTCAAGTGCCCCTGAGGGTAAGGAAGACTTTGAGGATAAGGCTCAGCAGCTGCCCTGAGGAAGAGTCACTCCCCTCCCACAGTGATTCTGATAGGAGCTCATGTCTTTAGTCACCTCCGTTCTTTAGAACACAGTGGTAAACGTGGCTCAGAGGACAAGATCTGACAAAATATTTGCCTAGCTCATTTATGTGTTCATTCAGCAAGAGGCAATACCAGGGATTATAGGGAACCTTTCCAAGGAGATCTGAGGATAGTAAAGAGAAATAGACATGATCTTAAAAAAGTTTATTAGTTTAAATAGAAAGTGATAAGCACAAAGAAAGAAGTCCAAAAAATGAGATGTGAGTTCAGAGGATGAAGAGTTTATTTGCAGCTGAGGGCCACAGGGAGGACTTCAGGATGGACATGAGCTTGAACTAAGCCTTGAAGGGTGGGCAATATTTCAAGGTGCAGAGGAGGCCAAGGTCTATGGTTACTGAATATGGGAAGACATCTGGAGTATACTAAGGTACTGCAAATGTAGTTTGGGGACCAATGATTGAAGATCTTCAAAGCTGTACCAGTCTGGGGTATCTGGATTTATTTAGGTAGGAATGGGAAACATTAAAAAGCTTTTGAGTAGGAAGGCCAATGGTTTTAGGAAGTTTAAAATAAAGGTATAGAAAACTCTTTGGTTTGCTGATTGAAGAACTTACTCTAGGCTCTTATTTTGCATATGTTTTTAACAAACCAGGTTTTCAGGTTTTCTCATTTAGAATAGTTTAGAAGCAGGAGTCCGGAAATCTGAAAGGCAGCAGCATTGACAGCAAAGAGAAATGACTACTTAACAGAGAGGTAGAGACAGAAAATCTCTTTCAGAACCTGAAGAATCCAGAATTCTAGAAGACAGAGGCTAGTCAAGACCAAGGAAATCAGTGTAACACAAATTCATAGCATCCATAGCCCTGAGGCCCAATAATTAATAACCTTGAGTCATTGTGCTGTGTTTACAAAAAGGAATAATATAATGTAGAAACACAGGTTCTGTTTCAGAGTTGAAATCAAGTACAATTTTATGCCCAGGAAGGAAAACTTCCGTTATCTAGATCATTTATTGGTGCATTAATGCCTCATTCTTCTTTGGCGGTTAGGTAAATGTGGTGTCACACTACCTTACATATGTAGATGCCTTTAATTCTTAAAATGTGTCCACCAGGCAGTGTCTCAATAGATCAGAAGTCACTGGGAGTTGGCATGGAAACCTTCCATGCCCTTGTCAGTAGGAAGGAAACTGAGGTTGACACTTACCCAGAAGTCACTGGAAGAGCCAGAGTTTAGTCTTAAACTACCTGATTCATAGACCAGTGATTTTCCTACTTCTCTAACTCAGCCTTTGCTTAGGCCAGTCTCCCAAATCATAATCTATAGATGCTTCCAAAGTAGCTTAAGGTCACATGTGGTCTGCAGCTTTAAAAATTGTTTATTCAAACAAAATCTCAAAGAGAAACCTCAAATGTAAAAATTTGTGGTTTTATGAGGGTGGGGGATAGGAGGACAATTGGAATTTTCAGAGAGAAAAAAATATTTCCTGATCTTTAAATGAATGATTTTTATTTTCATTGTACTGTGTTTGTTATGCCTTTTGAAAAATTCTTGGGGGAAACACACACATGCACACACACACACACATACACACACATAATAAAAGTTCTCTGCAGTTATCTAAACTCCCAGGGACACTGGCCATTTTGCATGATCATGAATGGAGTTTAAACTCCAGAAACCACACTTAAGCCTCTGGGGCAATAAGATACTCTGTATTTTGCATCAGCATATGTCTCTTTTAGTTCTAAAATACTGAGAGAAACTTGACCACAACCATAGTTTCAGTGTCTTGATCTTTCCAGGCTCTAACATCCCATAGGCCAAGAATGCCATCACAAGAGCCAGTGGCTGGCTCTTCCCTGATCCGAGTCACCATCTTCATCACAACTGAATAGACTGAATGTAAATCAGATCGTCACAACTGAGCATGGAGCGCCTACCATGTGCTGTATACACCCTGTGATCTAGGAGCCACAGTCATCCCAGAGAACCATAGCGACTATCCCTGACCTTTGAAAACTTGAAGCCCATTGTGTTAGCTAGGGTTCTTTAGAGAAACGGAATCAGCAGGAGATATCCGTAGATATAAAATTTATAAAAGTGTCCCACGTAACTGTAGGAATGTAGAGTCCAAGTTCTGTAGGTCAGGGCGCAAGCTACTAACTCTGATGAAGGTCCTCAATGAACTCTCAGGAGAGGCTGGCTGACAACCATGGGAATATAAGGGTCCAAGGTCTGTAGGGCAGGCTGTGAAGCTGGTGGCTCCAATGAAGGGTTTGGATGAATCCACAGGAGAGGCTTACCAGCTGAAGCAGGGTGAGTGAGTGTCTCTTCTGAATCCTCCTTAAAAGCCTCCAGTGATTAGATTAAGCATCACTCATTGCAGAAGACACTCCTCTTAGCTGATTACAAATGCAATCAGCTATGGATGCAGATAATGTAATCATGTTTTAAGTCCATGAAATGTCCTCATAGCAACAAACAGGCCAGCGCTTGCCCAACCAGACGACTGAGCACTACCACCTGGCCAAGTTGACACGTGAACCTGACCATGACATCCATTGATTAACACATATTAATTTGGAGAATTATATAATGTGCCAAGATCTAAGACAAATTTACCAGAAATAATAAAAGAGCCGCTCTCTACCCTGAAGGAGAGGCTGTTTGTTGCTATGGAAAGAGTATAGGTTTTGAAATTAGGCAGGCCTGAGTTCAAATCCCAACTTCTCTACTTTCCAACTCTGTGGCTTTAGGAGCCTTCTTTCTTTCTTCTTTGCTTCCCTCTCTCCTAACTGCTTTTCTTCCACAAATATTTGCTGATCTGCTGTGGGAGTGGGAGTTCAGTATTTTTGAGATGTTCCCATTGCTCTCTGCTCTTGAGGAGCTCAAAGTTTGATGAGGGAGATAGTCATTGAAACAGTGACAACACAGTGCATAAATGCCACCGTATGGATAATAGCACAGGGGACTCTGAAACAGCAGAGGAGAACCACCCATAGAATTTGGGTTAATTAGGGAAGAAAGGTTTTCTGAAGGAAATGACTTCTAAACTGATGCCTAAAGGATGATTTTTTTTGTTATCCAAGCGGGAGTGAGTGGTGAAAAAAGTGGGGGACAATCTAGGCAGAGATCACCTTTGTGAGCCTCTGTGTTCTGATCTGTAAAACAGGAATGATAATATCCAGCTCACAGCCTTGTGATGTACAGCATAATACCTGGCATTACATCAATGCTCAAATACTATTAGCTCCTTTTTCACATCGATTAGCTGAGGAGCTAAGATCAACTTGGTTTTTAACTCTGATTCTTCCAACCAGTAATTGGCCAAATGACTTTGGGCAAATTAGTTACCTCTCTGCCTCTCAGGGGTCTTCTTCTGTTCTAGAAGATAATAGGGATTATGTATGTTTGTTCATTTGTTCATTCAGCCAGTCAGCTGGTGTTGTCAGAATGCTTTCTGAGCCTGGCAACATGGGGAGATACAAAGAAGAACTTTGGGGAGGGTAGGGAAGGGGTGGTGGAGGTAAACATGTAAGCAAATAATTGATATACAGCATTAGAAGATGGAACTCTCTTGTTGAGTCTGGGAAGGTACCCTCCTGCTCTAGTAGCTCCTGATCAGCAAACATCACCACAAAACCTGTAACAAGGCAGAGAACAGTCAGAAAGTGACCTAGAGAGCATCAGTACCTTTTCTGATACTTGGCTTCACATGCTGTCTGAGGGCCGCGTCCTAGCCTGGGGTTAATGTGTGGCCTGAACTGTGCCATTCTTTGCTCCCTAGGCGGGGATTGAACCTTGCTCTTGGAGGCCTGTCCTTTAACATTTTCATTTAACCACCTGGCCCAGGGATGCAGCTCAAGGGACTTTGTCCAGACTGAGTGCTGAATCATTCATACTGTAACAGGCAAATCCAGAGACCAGAGAGGTCAATAGGTCAGGAGATGTTCTGTCTTAAAAGGAAAGCTCCTTTCCTGGAAGACCAAGAATTGTTGCTGACTGCCATAGGCAGTGGAGAGCCTGCAGGTGGCAGGTGGGAGGATGAGAGAGCAGAAGCCTGGCCTCCTGGGCCTCGTGTGAACCTCGGAGTGGGGAATCAGGTGCCCTAGCAACCAGAAATTATAATGGTGCACATTGCGGAGGTTGTAGCTGAAAAAGAGGAGCCATACCCAGGATGGTGGGGGACAGCAGCAAGGTGGTATAAGAAGATGTTACAGAGACTTCACTGGATGGTTCATTATTTCATTTGTGCATTTATTCATTCTTTCATTCATTCCATGGATAAGCACAAGATGAATCAAACAGGACAGATTCTCTAGAATCTTGGAGTTGTGAAAGAACTTAAAGAGGATATAGGCCATTGTCCTTGTGTTAATTATGAGGAAACAAGCCCAGAAAGTATCAATAGCTATTCCCAGAGGTCTTCTGACATCTGATCCTGTGTGCCTTTCCCTGGGCCCTTGCCCCACATGTCCTCTTAAGCTGTTGGCTTTTTTTGTCGCCAACATAAGGGTAACCAACACCTCTCCCCACAAGAGGGACACCTCCTTTCTTAGTAAAATCCAAAACTTCCCTTTTCTGTGATCTTAGCATGAGTGTCAAAATTTAGTGAGGGAGCATTTGTAAAGAATCTAGCCCTGAGACCACTATATTGTAAATGTTCAATAAATGCTAGTCCCTTTTTCCTTTTCTTCCCTTTCCTGCCATATCCTCCCTCACCAAGAAGTAAATACTGAGGATGCAAAAAGCAGGAAGGCATTCTAGTTTGCAAGGTACAAATGTATTTGTGTGTATATACATGCGTTTATTCATTTATTCTTTCCTTTACTCAGCAAACATTTATTTAGGATGTGCTTTGTGCCAGGCACTGTGCTAGATGCTGGGAATATAAAAAATGTACCAGACTGAATCCCTTTCCTTAAAATCCACAAGTCACTGGGTCAGAGCTATTTCTTTTTAAACTTGAGTTTGGCAGCCTCCAGAGACTTCCAAAAGGATGAGGGGAAGCAGAACAATAGAGTTCCAGTGGGAGGGGTGAGCGTCCTATATGTGGATGGAGTAAACTCTTGAGTATCTCTGAGTTTCTCCTAGGCTAGATTCCCTAGTCTATGAGGTATGGATCTCTGGGGCAAAGGCTTAGGTATCCTCCTCTGTTTTAAGGACAGCAAATACCAATTAGATATTTTAATTCAGTTTTGTTGTGACTCAGATAACATTAGTTCCCATAGTGCTCCAAAGGGCTCTGTGAGGAATGTAAAGAGGAGTAGATGTAATCCCTGTCTTCAAGATGCACACACATCTTGAGGACAGGGTACATAACATGGCACCAGGCAGAATAAAATAAATGCTGTGCTTGCTGGAGCTGGGCATATGATGGTTTTAACTTTTGCATGTAGTTTGTCAGTATATAGGTAGAAATGATGAATTCTGACCAGAAGGGGTATAGCTGAAAAGAATAATAACAGTAATTCACATGTACATGATGCTTTAAAGGTTTTGAAGCACCTTGATGTTATTATCTCATTGGGATATTCCAACAGTTTTATTGTGAGGTTAGGTAAGAGTTATTATCTCCATTTGAGAAAAAGAATGTAAAGAGATAATGTCTCTGTTGGCCAGGTCACAAGCTGGCTGAAATTTTAAAGAAGGAGAAAGCTTTTGTGACTGTATATCTGTCTTGGCTCTTTAGAGCTAGATTTTTAACACCTCTCTCCCCCTCTGAGTTCGTGTCTTGTGTTCTATCCAAGGTCTGTTAAAATATCAGCTTTGATCTTTAAAATCCTTTGCAGTCTGTGAGCTGGGTTCTTTACGCACAGGTCTCTGATGGTGCCTTGGAAAGACAGCTAATGTCAGCCAAATGCCTCCTGCTTGCTTTCCCCTGTAGAAAAGGCAACCCGAAATTTGGAGACACATATTATTTGGGTTTGAATCTCAGCTCTATAATTCATTAACTGTGTAACTTCAAGCAAATTATTTCATCCTCCTTAGCTTCTGTTTTCTCCTTGATAAAAAAGATAATCTTAATGTCTGCCCTCATACAAGCAGAAGAACCAGCTCAGTGATTAAGAATTTGCATGGGCCCTGAATTCAGAAATATTGGGGTTTTGAGCCCTGGTTTCATTTCCTAGTTTTGTTACCTTGGGCAAGTTACTTAGTCTCCTGGACCTTAGATTCTTCTTCTGTAAAACAACATTAATGATAGTGCCAACCATTATGGCTCTTAGGTTTAAATGAACAAATGTAAAGACCTTTGTCAAGGGCGGGCAATGATGGCTTAGTGGCAGAGTTCTCACCTGCCGTGCCCGAGACCCAGATTGAATTCCTGGTGCCTGCCTGTGCAAAAAAAATAAAAAATTAAAAAATTAAAAAAAGAGAGATCTTTGTCAAGGGGCTGACACATAGTAAGTATTCAGTAGATCCTACAGTGTTAATGACAGACTTGTTTGAGGATGTACATGAGGTAATGTGTGTGCAATGCTTGGCACATCATAGACACTTACTGTTCTACAGTAGAATATGAGTATGTTTTACTCTTCAGTCAACCCCAAAAGACCCCTGGAGATTGCTGCTTTCCCTTCTAAGTACTTAGAAAGCATACTTGAATGGTTTGTTTACAACTATGGCTGCAAAGATCTCAAACCTACTAGTCTGTAGTTTGTAAAATTACCCCCTCCTACTTTTTCCAGATAGAATTCTATCTTCCCATCTCCAGCCTTCCCCCTCCCTTTCTGACCCACTCAATCCTTAGACATCCCTGGCAGTGATTCACTTTCCTCTTTGCCAGGGCTCTCCTCCTGGGACCTGTTTATCTCAGAGCTCTTTTCTCACCTCTGTAGGCACTCAGTTCATTCTCACTGATAGCAGGAGTGCTCAGGAAAGTTGGACTTGGGGGGAGGGGCTGGAGAGGTTGAACAAGGGGCAAACATTCTGTTAGGTCAGATTTTCATGTTCCCACAATGGAAATGAGGTCCCAGGAGGTCAACAATCTGCCAACCACCTCAGCATTGGTGGTGGAGTGGTGCCAAAAATCACTGTGCCCTATGCTTCCTTACTTTTGATGTGAAGCACAGATTTAGAAGTGAGATAGTGTATCTTAAAAATATTGGTCATCTTTCACTTTAAATGACTTTTTGCACTTTTGACTGAATCAGAAATATAGTTGATCTCAGATTAATTTAGGAGCTGATTCAAGAGTGACAGACAACCCAGGACCCTCTTTCCCCTTTATCAAGTCCATTTTTCTGGCGGGGGGCGGGGGGCAGGCAGTGGGAGACAGCTCTAGACCGTCCCTTTGCAAACTGCTCAGAAGTTGCTGGGCTTTTCCCTATGGTCAGAATAGGAAACTGCTTCTTTTGCATCAGAACAGGGTTTCACCTGCTGGGGCAGTATAACCATGTGACAAGCTTGTTTTAAGCTGAATTTGCCAGCCACAGGAAACAGATGGGACAGGATTCATTATAGGCTAGGATGGGCCTGGTCTGCTTTGGACCAGACAGTAGGCTTGTAACAACTCCGGAAGTAGACACACTCATCAGATGAAGAAACAGGCTCAGAGAAATTAAGTACTTTGACTGAGGCCACACAAGTAGGAAGTGGTAGAACCAGGTTTCAAACTGAAGTCTGTCTCACTTTTTCTATGCACCAGGCACTCTCCTCATCACACAGAGTCACTCAGCCCCTGGGATCCTTCAGCACCATACCTTGATGATCAGAGCTCCTTTATGTACTGCAGTGGGTTCTGGAGCTGCTAGATCCTTGAGCTGTTGTGTATGCTCTTTCCTGTTTAAGAGCCCACCATTTCTTCATAGTTTCAGCCCTACCAGGTACATGGTCTCAAGTTGCCAATCAAAATATTCCTAAGTTTTCTTAGAAATTATCTCTTTAGAGAAAAACTAACATCTCACCCCATTTTATAGATGAGAAAACTGACACCCAGAGAGGGGGAAAAGACATGCCTGTGCCACATGGAATCTGAACAAATGGAATTTTCATCACCAAATAGGGGGAGGGTTGATGTTTTGCCAGAATGGATGGATGGAAGTGACCCACTAAGCAGGCGAGCTCCAGGATTCTGCAGGGCACAGAGGCTAGCCACACTTCCCTTACTGATCTGAGAGATTCACTGAGTTGGCTTGGATTTCATTCTTAGAGTTCTAGGGCCTTCGTCCTGTAAGGAGCCTCAGGATTCAGGACAAGAAGCTTCCATAGCCTTTCTTCAAGTGATCATCCATCCTCCTGTAACATTTCCCAAGAGACAGAAAGTAACTCATTGGCTTCCAATGCAGCCATTGGACAGCTCTGACTATAGGGCATTGTATTTGTGCGGGACACGTTTATTAGACTCTTCCTCTGTTCCAAGCCCTAAGCACGGCACAGAGAAATCAAACAACTGAGCCCCTGTTGTTGCCTTTTAAAGGTCACAGTCACTCATCAGCAGACCGTTGACTTGTAGTATGAGCCTTTCTGTGCTCATGGGGTCTCAGGGTGTTGAGAGTGTATAGAAGATGGTTCCTTACATGGCTGGGGCAGGGATGGTGGAGGTGATTGGATACAGCCTCAAATTAAGGAAATGGTTGGCCTTATAAGAATAAAGAGGAAGTGAAGAGTATTTCAGGGAACAGAGAGCCTGGCAAAGATTTGAAGTTGAGAGAGAGGCTGGCTTATTCAGAGAACTGCAGGTAGCTCCTGGCTGGACTTCATAGTGAAAGGGTGGGTAGGAGGAAGAGACAAGACTGCAGAGGCAGTCACGTGTAGCTGAAACTGCCTCAGCTACACCAGAAGCTGAGAGCGGCTGATGCCGTCTAAGAGGGTATGATGATGTACTAGGAGGTACATTGAAGGGGCACCCTACCTGCCTGACTCTGCATCATCTTCTCTGTCTCTTGTTTGCCTTCTTCATTGTTACATGGCTGTTCCATTACTCAGATCCTTCTCAACAAAGTGGAATCATCTTTACTCCACCAAACCTACTGTGCCTCTGTGCTGCAATAGGTATTCAGTGGGCATTGAAGAATTTTGATATGATTTACTTTGCACTTGCGAAGAAAGAAACTAAAATTGTATCTGTAACATAGAAACTTCTTACACACTGAGGAATTTGGAGAGATGTAGTCCTTTTTAAAAGAATCTAAAATTATTAGCCTTTCAATTTGCACAAAAAATCAGAAATGGCATTTAGGGTCCAAACATAGATATTCTGAGGAGATAGGTGACTTCTAAATTTGAAAGTCACATAAACATTTAACTTTTAGAAAGGTTTCCGAAGGAACAGAGTTAGACCCATTTAAGAGAAGAGAAGAGAATGATATAATTTTATTTATCTGTTGTGCCAACCAACACTTACCCAGGCCCTTTACCTTGTGCTGATTTCCGGTTTATGGAAGAGGCCACTAGCATTTAAAGGGGTAAAATATATAACAGAACCAGGATTTGTACCAGATTTTCTAGCCCTAAGTCCAGTGCTCAGCCATCATATCACAGCTCTTTGTAGTGCAGTGTAACAGTATTTCACATGTTAAATTCTGAACATCTCCAGAACTGGGACAATCCGTATTTGTCTTTGGGTCTTCATTGCCTCTTAAGGGCCTAGATCTTGGTATGCTGTTAAGGACTGTGTGATGAATGGGTTCATGAATGATTGAATGAAAAGATAAGTACTCCCTTTTATATTTTTAAAAAGCTTCCTTTACCAGCTGGGAGGTTTGTCTCCATGGAAAGTATATTTTCCCCAAAATAAACCTGAAGTGTATGTCAATACCAGAATGCAAGTAGATCAAAAGGCCTTTTTTTTTATTCCTACACTTCCCACAAGTGAAAAAAGTTCCTTTGTTACCTAAAATATCTACGCCAGATCGTATAATGCTGTCTCTTAGCAGAAGTGCTTATTATTGTGGCTAATTTGGTCACATGTGTTGAGAGAGAACAATGTCCCAGAAATTTTTAAAAGCAAAACAGCAATCTGAAGCATTTGTTGTAATGAGATGTAAATTGCCAACAGCGGTAGTGGAGACGACTAAAATTTGCAAAGAAGTAGGTTTTCCCCCCACCCCTCTTAAATTAAAAGCACTACAGGCCTTCCCTCCCCTCCCCAAAGAAACCACATTTTTTTTGTTCCTTTTTTGATTCTATAATGCTGAATACCACTTTACTGATTGATTTATTCCTTCATTCATCTGCCATTTTCAGAACCTCTGCCTGTTCCTGCCACTAGGCTCTTTCGAAGGCATTATCAGCCTGCACAGTGGTGAGTGGTAATCCCCATTTTGTAAGTAGGAGAAGCACAGAGAGGCTAGGTTATTTGCTTAAGATCAGTCATATGGTTGAAAGTCATACCCAGGTCTCCTGAAGAACTTTTCTGAGCTGTGCCTTTGGTTAGCTTCTGTATATAATGTGGTAGACAGAAGGCTGTCATAGAGAATGGTGCCCCCACACCTGGCAGCCATAGGTTGTTAAAAGGTGCTGAGCAAGAATGTCAGAAAACATTTTTCCTGGAGAGCCAGAAGATCACAGTACGGTAACCACAATCAGTTGACAAAATTCTGCATCCCCGAGGAGACCAGCATGAGTACAATGGAGAGAACATGTGTTGAGGGATACTTGGGACCTGATCTGTGCCAGGCCTGGGGGCAAAAGAAAGCAAGCAGGAACCCTGGCTCCCAAAACCCACAGTTCAGTCATAGAATAACTTAGGCACATGAGTTTGATACGTATCTGTGGGAGGGGGCAGGTGGGTGTAGTGAGCACCTACTCTACGCCAGGCCTGGAGTAGTCATAGGTGTGCCTAACATTTAGTCTCCAGTCTTCCTTGTTCCCTTTAGATGTCCCTTTGTGGATAGTATAGAGGCAGAGTCTCTCATCTGTTACTGTGGCCATCTGAATTGGCCTCTCCCCTGACTAGAAACCTCTGATTTTTACTTCGCCCTGATTTCTATTTAACAGGCTACGTGAAAGGTTATAGAAGTTTGAGAGAACAGCCTTCCCAGTGCCCCCAACCATCTCAAGCATCTGAGTCTACAGCAGAACTTTATTTCAAAATCCTTGCCCCAGCTCATTAAACACCCCTGCCAGGTCTCTCTCCCCTTTATCATGTCTTGAATTCAATCTTTCATGAAGAGTTTATTATGAACCTACAATATTCCAGACACTGTTAGGCCCCAAGATTGCAAATGGAGTAAAGCGTGGTCTTTGCCCTGGAAGAGTGTTACAGACTAATTTTGAAAACAGACAATTAGACAGATGATTGCAAATACAATGTAGAGACCCTTACATGGGAGTGATCAGGGAAAAACCTCACATCGTGCATCCTGAAGTTTGACTGGGGCCTTGGCAGGCAGATAAGATGATTTTTAAGGCCGAGAGAACAGCAAATCCAAACGCACAGAGTCCTGGGACAAAATAGTACCTGAGGGACCTGAGTTCTATGCTGCTACAGCAGAGGTATATAGAAGGGAAGAGCAAAAAAGTGAGCCATAGAAATAGAGAGGAGACTGGTTATTCTGGGCTTAATTTTGAGGATAATGGGGGAATCTAAGCAAGCAAGAACATGGTCCTTTGTAAGACCCTCTAGCAGCCATTGTGATGGATGGGAGTAAACCTGACTGAAGTCAGAGTTAATCTGGATTTATTCTGTTATCCAACAGCCTCCTCTTTTTTTTTTTTTTTTGGCATGAGCAGACTCCCTTTAGAAGAGGAACACAAAGTTGCAAAAAATTATCAATGAGCCAGTGTCTGCATGTGTCCTCTAGCAACCCATTCCTTTCTGTGGGTCACTGAATATGGGAGCAGAAGGAGACCTCAAATGCCAGCCAACTTGGCCATGCCCTTTAGGGGAAACTAAAGAAATAACCTCCTACCTGATCTAAGGAAATATCAAATGCTCCATTTGAATTTGTTTGCATCTCCAAAATTCAACCTGAGAAAATTAACTTTGGCATCTGCTCCCAGCACTTCAGAATTATTCATTCATTTTTGTCATTTATTCATTTAACAAACACTCAGAGAATACATAGTCAATGCCAAGGACTGAGGACAAAGAGAAGAAAATGACCCAGTCCTTCAATAGATCACACACTCCTGGGATAGGACATCAAAGCAGTTATGTTGGTATTGGTCCTTAATTCTGCCCTTTTCTGCATCTACAATTCAATCGCCTTTGTCACACAATTAAAACATAGCAGAAATAGGAATGGGAACTGAAATCTCTCTGCTGAAACCAACCATGTACTTTCATCTACACTTTTCTGCTCCCCCATCAAAAAATATATGTGTAGATCTATATATATAATATACCATATGTATATTTATACATCTGTAATATATATTTATTAGAGAAGTGTACATTTACAGAAAAATCATACAGAAAATACAGAGTTCCCGTAAACCCTCCCTATTATTATTGCGTTAGTACTGTACCTCTGTCAAAATAGATGAAAGAATATTATTTTAATTATACTATTAACTGTAGTCCATAGTTAAGGGAGTCACTATGTTATACAGTCCTATGTTTTTTCTTAATTTTTATTCAAGTAGCATATATACAACTGAAAAATTTCACATTTAACCACATTCAAATATATAATTCAGTAGTGTTAATTATATTTACATGTGTGCTAGCATTACTACCATACATTACCACAACTTTTCTATCACCACAAACAGAAGTTCTGTACCAATTATGCATTAATTACACATCCCCTACTCCTACCCCAGCAACTGGTGACCTGTATTCTAATTTTTGATTGTATGAATGTGCTTATTCTAATTATTTCATATCAATGGCATCATCAGATAATATTTGAACTTTTGTATCTGGCTTATTTCACTCAACATGATTTATTCAAAATTCATCCATTTTGTCACATGTATCAGAACACCATTCTGTTTTATAGCTGATGATAGTCCCTTATATAGCATACCAAATTTTGTTTATCGATCCATTAATGGACACTTGGGTTGCTTCTATCTTTTCACAATTGTGAATCCACATCGGTGTGCAGATATTTGTTTGACTCTCTAGTGTCAGTTCTTTTGGGTCTATACCAAGAAGTGGGATTGCCAAGTCATATTGTAATTCTATGTTTAACTTTCTGAGGAACTGCAAAACTATCTTCCACATTTTTGCACTATTTTACATTGCCACCAGCAATGAATGAGTGTTCTTGTTTCTCCATGTCCCCTCCAAACACTTGAAATTTTCTGCTCTTTTAATACTAGCTATTCTTCATGTGAAATGGTATCTCATTGTGTTTTCATATGTATTTCCCTAAAGGCTAATGATGTTGAGCATCTTTTCATATGCTTTTTGACCTTTTACATATCTTCTCTGGAGGGAATATCTATTCAAATCTTTTGCCCATTTTTCAATTGCCTTTTCCTTTTATTGTTGAGTCATAGGATTCCTTTATGCATTCTAGATATTAAATGCTTATTAGATATATGGTTTCCAAATATTTTCTCCCATTGTGTAGGTTGTCTTTTGCTTTCATAATGAAATCCTTTGATACAAAAAAAGTTTTTAATTTGATGAGGTCCCCTTTATCTATTTTTTCTTTTGTTGCTTATGATTTTGGTATAATCTCTTAGAAGCATTGCCCTGCACGAGGTCCTGAAGAGGCTTCCCTATGTTTTCTTATAGGTGTTTTATATTTTGGGTTCTTCTATTTAGGCTTTTGATCAACCTTGAGTTAATTTTCATGGATGGTGTTAGGTAGGAAGCCATCTTCATTCTTTTGCAAATGGAAATCTAGTTTTCCCAGCACCATTTGTTGAAGAGACCTTCTTTAATGGACTTGACACACTTGTCAAAAATCAATTGACCATAGACATGAGGGTTTATTGGTGAACTCTCAGTTTAACTCCATTGGTCTATACGTCTGTCCTTGTGCCAGAAGCATGTTGTTTTATTACTGTAGCTTTGTAATAAGATTTAAAATGAGGAAGTCTTGAGTTCTCCAACCTCGTCTTCTTTTTCAAGATTATTTTAGCTATTCTGGGCCCTTACCCTTCCATATGAATTTGACAATTGGCTTTTCCATTTCTACAAAGAAGACTGTTGGATTTTTATTGGGATCCCATTGAATCTGTGAATTGTTTTGGGTAGAATTGATATCCTAACAATATTTAGTCTTCCAAAGCATGAACATGATTATCTTTCCATTTATTAGGTCTTCTTTGATTTCTTTTAGCAATGTTTTATACTATACCATGTATAAGTACTTTATATCCTTGGTTAACTTTATTCCTAGATACTTGATTCTCTTACTGCTGTTGTAAATGGAATTGTTTTACTGGTTGTTCATTACTGATATATAGAAACAATTCTGACTTTTGCATGTCCATCTGGTATCACTTCACTTTTCTGAATTTGTTTATTAGCTCTAGTAGCTTCGTTATGGGTTTTTCCGTCTTTTTGTATATAGGATCATGTCATCTGAAAAGAGGAAATATTTTACTTCTTCCTGTCGAATTTAGATGCCTTTTATTTTTCTTGCCAAATTGCTCTGACTAGAACTTCCAGGATAATGTTGAGTAACAGTGTTGATGGTGGGCATCCTTGTCTTTTTCCTGAACTTAGAGGGAAAGTTTTCAGTCTTTTACCATTGAGTTTGATATTAGCAGTTTTTCATATATGCCCTTTCTCATGTTGAGGAAATTTTCTTCTTTCACTAGTTTTCTGTTGTTTTTATAAAGAAGGGTGCTGTCAAATGCCTTTTCTGCATCAATCGAGGTGATTATGTGCTTTTTCCCTTCATTGTATTAATGTGGTAAATCATATTAATTTATTTTCTTATGTTGAACCACCCTTGCATACCAGGGATAAATCCCACTTGATAATAGTTTATAATGTGCTGTTGGATTCAGTTTGCCAGTATTATGTTGAAGATTTTTGCATGTATGTTCATAAGGGATATTGGTCTGTAATTTATTTTCTTTGTTGTCTTTATCTGGCTTTGTTGTTAGGGTAATGTTTGCCTCATAGAATGAGTTAGGGAGTGTTATCTGTTCTTCAATAATTTTGGAAGAGTTTGAACAGGATTAGTGTTAGTTCTTCTTGGAATGTTTGGTAAAATCACCAGTGAAACCATCTAGCTCTGGGCTGTTCTTTGTTGGAGGGTTTTTGATTATTGATTGTTTCAGTTTCCTTGTTGCTTAGGCAATAGGTTGGCTTAAACAACGGCAATTAATTGGTTTATGGTTTTGAGGCTAGGAGAAATCCAAATAGAGGTGTCATCAAGGCTATGCTCTCTTCCTGAAGACTTTTGTTCTTGGGCTGGCTGTCAGTGATCCTTGGTCCTTGGCTGCTCCGTAACATCGCAATGCACATGGTGGTCTTTCTTGGCCTCTCCCTTCTATTTCATATTCCACTGACTTTCAGCTTCTGGCTCCTCCCTCTGTGGCTTTTTTTGTGTCTGATTTTCACTCTGCTTTTAAAGGACTCCAGTAATCCAGATTAAAGCCCAATTTCATTCATTTGGGCCACACTGTAGCTGAAGTAAAATCTTAAGGAGATCTTATTTATAGTGAGTCCATACCCACAAGAAAGGATTAAGTATAACAGCATGTTTTTCTGGAATACATAGTTCCAAACCACCATACCTTTTCCATCTCTTTACTTATTATTCATCTGTTGAGATCTTCTGTTTCTTCTTGAGTCACTGTAGATAGCTTTTTTCCCCCTAGGAATTTATCTTTTTCATCTAGGTTATATAATGTGTTGGTGTACAGTATCCTCTTATAATCCTCTTTATTTCTGTGGAGTTGACAGTAATGTCCCACCTTTCATTTCGGATTTTAGTTATTTGCATCCTCTGTGTTTTTTTGTCAGTCTAGCTAAAAGCTTGTAGATTTTACTGGACTTTTTAAAGAATCAACTTATGTTTTTGTTGATTCTATTTTTGTGTTGTTGTTGTTCTCTATTTCATTTATCACCACTCGAATTTTTATCATTTCCTTCCTTCTGCTTGCTTTGGGTTTAGTTTGCTCATTTTCTAGATCCTTCAGTAGTGAGATTAGGTCTCCAATTCAAGATCTTTCTTATTTTTATGCAACCATTTAGAACTATAAATTTCCCCTCAGCATTGCTTTTGCTGCATCCCCTATTTTTTGCTATGGTATGTCTTCTTTTTCTTCACCTCAAGATATTTTCTAATTTCCTTGTGAATATGTCTTTGACCCAATGGTTATAAGGAGTATGGTGTTTAATTTCCACATATTTGTGAATTTTCTAGTTCTCCCTCTGTTAATGATTTCTGGCTTCATTCCATTATGGTCAGAGAAGATTCATTTTATGATAGTATGTGGTTGTTGTTTTAAGTTATTAAGACTTGCTTTGCAAGTCTGTCCTGGAGAATGATCCATGTGCACTAGAAAAGAATGGTATTCTGCTGCTGTTGGGTGAGGTGTTCTATATATGTCTGTTAGGTCTAGTTGGTTTATCATTCAAGTATTCTATTTCCTTATTAATATTCTGTCTAGATCTTCTATCCATTATTAAAAGTTGTGTATTGAAGTCTTCTGCTATTTATGTAGAAGTGCCTGTTTCTTCCTTTTAATCTATCAATATTTGCTTCATATAGTTTGAAGGTCTGCTGTTAAATGCATATATATTTATAATTATGTCTTCTTATTGAATTGACTCCTTTATCAAATATATAGTGGCCTTCTGTGTCCTTCATAACAGTTTAGTATAGCCATCCCTGCTCTTTTTTTTTTTTTTCACTATTTACATGGTATATATATTTTTTCCATCCATCTACTTCCAACCTATTTGTATAAATTTTAAGATGAGTCTCTTGTATATAGCATATAGTTGGTCTTTTCATCCATTCTCCCAGTCTCTGCCTTTTAACTGGAGAGTTTAATTCATTTATATTTAAAGTAATTACTGATAGTGCATGACTTTCTTGTGCCATTTTGCTACTTGGTCTTTGTAAGTCTTATACCTTTTTTGGCCCCCAATTCTTTCATTAATACCTACTTCATGTTTTTGTTTTTGCTTTTTATTGGTTATCATACCACTTTGAGCCCTTTCTCATTTTTTTCTGTGTATATTTTTTGGTTACCTTAAGGCTAAAATGTAGCATGCTAAATCAATAACCATTACGTTTGTTCTGCTTCTAACTTAACTTCAATAGCGTACATATACATTGCTCCTATACCCTGCCAGTCCCACATTTTTTAATTCTAAAAATATATAAACTGTGAAAAGATAAAAACAAAGGATTGCACAGGAATGACTAATCTAACCTATGTCTATGAATTAATCAACAAACAGGAAAAACAGTCACTGATATTATATGTTTATAAGTACACACATACTTTTAACTGATCTGGCACAATCACCGTCAAAGCAGGGTTGCTTCTTTCTGACATTTTTTGGATGGAATGTGATTCTTACTGATTCGGGATTAGCTATATTCTTGACTTTTACTGTACTTTGAGTGAACTTGTCAATTTTTAGTTAATAAAATGTGATATTGATGTCTTTATGATTTTGCTGGTGGTAAATGTAGCCACCTAAGTAGGATTCTTTGAAAATCACATCTACCCATCTTTCCTTGTACCAGGAAGTCCTTCTACTAGTTATATCTTTGGTTAAAGAGTTCAAAGGCCACACCTTTTTTTGTACTTTGTTATGAATTATATCTTTATACATTTTTACATTTTATGTCCAGACTATAGATTTTTATGCATTTGCAGTAGAAAGTAAAAAGTGGTGTTACGTACCCCAAAATACAATAATATTGGCATTTATAATTACCCATATGGCCATCTTTACCAGGCAGCTTTATTTTTTTCTCTCTTTTTAATTGACAGATGTCCTTTGTTTTCAGTATGAAGTACTCTCTTTAACATTGTTTATAAGGCAGGTGATGTTGATAAACTTCCTCAGCTTTTGTTTATCTGGGAATAGCTTAATCTCTCCCTCATTTTTGAAAGATAGTCTTGCCAGATGTTAAATTCTTGGCTGGCAAGGTTTTCTTTTAGCACTTTACCTATATTGTCCCACTGCCTTCTTGCCTCCATGGTTTCTAATGAAAAATCAGTATCCAATCTTATTAGGGCTCCCTTTTAAATAACATATTGCTTTTGTCTTGTAGCTTTCAGAACTCTTTCCTTATCCTTGGTATTTGACAAAGGATTACTATGTGTCTGGTCATGGTTCTGTTTGATTTATCCTGTTCAGGGTTCATTGGGATTCTTAAATGTACATATTCATGTTTTTTATTAAATTTGGAAAGTTTTCTGTCATTATTTCATTGAATATTCCTCTGCTGTTTTCTCTCTTTCCTCTCTGGGATTTACCATAATACATTATTTGCATGTTTGGTAGTGTCCCTCAAGTCTTTTAGGCTCTTTTTGATTTTTTTTAATACTTTTTTTTATGCCCCTCAGTTGAATTATTTAAATTGTCTTGTCTTCGGGTTCACTGATATTTTCTTTTACTTGCACCAGTCTGCTGCTGATACCCTCTTTGCAGTTTTTCATTTCAGTTGCTGTGGTCTCCAACTCCAGTGTTTCTATTTATCTTATTTTTAAAATGTCTAACTCTTCATTGAGATTCTCATGTTGTCCCTTTAATTGTTTTGCTGATATCCTTTAGTTTTTTTCTCTGTGTTTGCTGTCATATCCTTGAGCATATTGGTCATTCTTTGAAAGTCTTTGTCCAGTATGTCCAAAGTCTGGTCTTTTTCATTGACAATTTCTGCATTTTTATGTTGTTCCTTCAAAGGGGTCATAATTTCCTATTTCTTTGTTTCTCTTGTAATCTTTTGTTTAAATATTTTAAAGTGTTACCCCTAGGATTTAGTCCCTGATCTGCTGTACCTTATGTTTGTAATCAGTTAGTGATATGACAGATTTCCTTGAATGCCAGGAGCTAATAAAAACAAATAGACCAACACAGAAGACATCTTTTAGTCCTTGCTAATTGGCTGTACACTGGCTGCTTCAGAGTTTAATCTTCCTGTCAAGAAGATCAGCCAAAGTTAATACAAAGTACAGGGTCCTGTTCTGCATTTTCTAAGCCTGCATCTTATCCTGGGATTGTACTTGCTAGTCGCCTATTCCCAGGTTTACAGGAATTAATATGCCCCATTTACTCCCTATGAATTCCCTATGATATAGACTTTCTCCCCCTCTGGGTGCTCTATTTTATGATTATAATAGATAATCCTTTGCCCCAGTCCATTTTGACTTAATTGTTTCTTATACTGCTTTAGCTGTTCAAAAACTGCCTACAAGGCATATTCTGGAATGGCAAGCCAGAAATGAGTTTACTGGTTCAGTCTTTCATAGTGCCACCCTATAAATTGGCACTGACATATAGGTATGGGTATATGGGTTCTTCTCTTCCCTACGGTACAGGACCAAGGACTCACAATGGGAACACAGGAGGTGGGGTAAAGTACAGCAATGGTTCCATGAGCATCTTCTACCATCTTTAAAGCTGTGTTTTCTTAATTCAACCTTCACCCTGTTACTGCAGCCCTCTAACTACTTTCCAGAGTTTTGAGGAAGATGATTCTGCCAATCTTCACTAGTTGTTCAAATATTATTTGAGGAAATAGCACCTCCCGTCATCTTACGTTCAGCTTTCTGCAATATAATGCTTAGATCTTTGGATATCACAGAGATTTTCTTTTTCAGATGGCAGCTGTCAGCAACTCAAGAATGATACTATCATTCTAAGACTTGTCATGATTAATTTTTGTAATAAAATCGCCAATAGCTTCCCTACCACCAGCCAAAATCTAGGTGTAGCAATTGAAGATGGAATTTCAACCTGATTTTGTATAGGGCTATAGTATGTAAAGAGTATTGTATCAACTTGACTGCATGGTTAGGGTAAGAGAAGATTGGGCAGTGAATTCATCAGTTATTTTAATTATATACATAGCCATGAGGAGCTGTTATGGCAGTAGCTAAATCTCCACTCCCAGTCAACTCCTGAAATCTTGTTTGCATAGGGAGATTTTCCAGTATGCTAAACTCTCAGCTGGCCTTTGGAGTTGTGCAACCGCACAAGTTAATCAAGTCATTCATCCTTATTTACTCATTTTCATACTATTTCTTCACCCTTTGGTAATCAAGACATAATAGGTGATATTTTAAAATTGTCCATCATTTTTAAAAGCTAATGGAGAAAAAAAAATCCTCCTTAGAAATCACCACCATTTATCTAGCTTTCTTTCACTGTTTAAACCCTGTGTAATTTTTGTTGATTGCATTAAAATAAAAATCAGGGTAGCTTCTGGATAAGACAATCAGGGGCTTAATCTGTATTGTATTTTAATTCCTTGCTTGAAATTCTCCTGTCTGGATACTAGGTGTAGGGAGGCGGGAGGACTTTGCGTTTCTCCTCACTGCTTTCTAAACTCCCTCTTCCTCTGTGGCCTGCTCCTTGATAGGCTGCAAAGATGGGTTTTTTGGCAAGTGCACAATTTGAATATTCCAGTAATTGCTACCACTTCTCCTTCAACTCAGTCTTAACAGAAACTTTCCTGTGCAGGAAGTTGAGTCCCTGCATTTCCATTTAGACAGTGAAACCGTAGAATAGTGCTTCTCATTCATACTTAATTAGAGTCTAGTCTGTTCTTGTCTTCCAATTTTCTACCTTTTCCCTTGTGAAATTCATGCCTCATATGATTTTCAAGTCTGGGTATAAGTGTAGTGCAATGGGCAAAAATAAGCCAGCCTATTTTTTTGTGCCACTATGTGCTGATAGATGCATAGTTAAAAATATTTGCATTTTATTTTCTTTGGAGTTCTAGACAGATCTCTTTTCTTAACTGCCTAGGTCCTGCCATTGACTTGGAAAAAGTAAAGTCAGAATGTCTCGAACCTGAGCCGGAGTTACGGAGCACTTTCAGTGAGGAAGCAAATACGTCGTCTTATTACCCTGCTCCTGCGCCTGTCATGGACAAGTATATCCTAGACAATGGCAAGGTAGTGTTTTAAGCTCAATATCGATTCCCTGAAAGTGTTTGTTAGTCAGAGTAAAAATTGAGAGCATGGTGGGAGCTTTCCAAAACACAGCTTGAGTGATTTGCCTCCTGGCTCAGACCTGAGCAACTATTTCTGGAATTCATGTGTTATAACTAGTGTAGCTATGCTTAAATTTCTTCTTTCTTCTTTTGTTTTCTTTTTAATATTGAGCCAAAGCAACTATAGAATTAAACTGGCATTTTCAATAGCTTAGTAGTGAGAAAGTTAAAAAAAAAAAAAAAATCCATGCTAGTTTGATGAAACTTGTCCTACCCTCCTGTAAAACTATAAATTTATAAGGTGAACTAGAAATGAAATATCTGATATAGAGATAATAACTCATTCACCATTAATCAAGTATCTATATGTTCCAAGCCCTGTGCTAGACACCAGGGATGCGGAAGTGAGTGGGACATCCTCCCTCTCCCTAAGCCGTTTTCAGTGATGGTTAGCCACAGATGTAGAACCACATATAACTCTTCATATTTTTCTTGGAAGGCCTTTGAAAAAATCATGAAATACAACTTAAGTGCTATTAGGAATTATCATAACACAGGGATGAAAAGTAGTGGAGTAGCCTTTGAAAGCCTCAGAGTCAGATGATGAAAAACGACAAAAGCTTGATAGTAGAGAAAACTGTTCTAACATCCAAATGAATTGTCTTGGAAGCAGCATACTGGAGCCCTTTATCCAGGCACTGGTAAAATCCAGAACATGCACTGTGGGGACTCTTCTCCCCAAAGAGTCATCTGGGCCAGCCCATTTTTCTTGCCTTATGCTTTGAAAGGCCTCTGTTTATCTAGTATCGTTCCCCAGTGGGTTAATGAGAAATGGAAGGTTCTCTTATTTGGGTACATCCAGATATGTATATCCTTGCGGCTGGCCATCCTGAGCAAAACCAAATATTGTCAAGCTGGGAAAATGAAACCTGTTTGTCTTCAGGACTCCCTTGGATGTGCTGCTGTTCTTTCCATCTCCCACTGAGCACTTCCTCACTGCAGAGGCAAGACTAAAGGACTAGGCCACAAGCCCATTCTGTTTTACCATGCTCCAGCCGACAGGTTTTAAAGTCTGCTTTGCAGAGGAGAGGGTGCCATAATAGTGGAAGTAGGTGGCCTGCAATCTGAATTTTAGGCATAGCTCTACCTTTGGTCTACCTTCGTGACCTTAGGTAGATCCTTCCCTTCTCTGGATCTCAGTGTCCTTATCTGTGAAAGATGAGTCTGCTTGATGTTCTCCATAAGCATTTTATGATTATAACTCTGTATCTGAGTTTGGTGAACCTTCCCCATTTGGAGCTAAAAAAGAAAGAATAGAAAACAATAACTGTTCTGTTATTGTTGCTTTCTTCTAGTCATGATCATTTTGGGAATGACTGGAGAGCTTTTCTTAACATAGTTTCTAAGAGAAATCTCTCTTACTCTTGCTTTGAAGGCTGTAGACAATTTCTGAGCATTATAAGGGGTCTCTTTTGCAAAGAGAACATCTTCACCCCGAAAATGGTCTCTCACACCTCACTAATTTTTTCACATGAGTTGAACAGCATATCTTGCAAGTGCCAATTTTGTTTTTTTCTTTATTATTTCCCAGAACGATGCTCTAAAACTAACCTGGTTTTTCTTTGCAGCTAATTAGTTAATAGTTAGAGTTAGTAGTTAGGCACAGAGACTTATTAAGGGGAAGGAAAGACAGGAATGCACTGGAAATGGCTGGCAGCATTTCCCACATCCTGGGAGTAACCCTCATTTTGACTCCTCTGTAGCTTCTGATCCTTCTCTCTGCCTGTGCGAATAGAGGCTTTAACCTCTGCAAGGCCTAAGCCACTGTAAAGAGATCCATTTCCTAGTAGGAAACGAGTTTTGTTCTATAAAACATTTTATAGGTATTTTTTAATCAAACCCTATCCTGCCAGATGACATTTTTAATGTTCTCTCTTGATACCTAAGGCTAACATTTTCACAAATATCATACTATGATTTTCATAGAGGGCTTACCATAAAAGCTACTTTCTGATTTTGATGAAGTACATTGCTTTTCCTTGTCTAAGATGTTTTATTTCAAACTCATTGAATCATAAACTGCAAAGTCTGTTAAAGTTTAAGTAGTCTAATTTATACTTTACATGCATGGAGAAACATCCAGAAATGGGACTTGTCTAAGATAATACAACAGGTTTGAGAGAGGGTAGGAACTGGAAGCCATATCTCCTAGTTCCCAGGCCAACATTTTTCCTATTCTATTCTATGCCCTCCATGAAAGTTGGGCACTGCTCCAGTGCCCTTAGCTTTGCTGACCTCCAGGGCCCTTGTCCCAAATGCTTCAGCATATGCCTGTGATTGATCTTACCCAGGACCATTTCTTTATCTGCTATAAAGTTGGCCTTGTATTTGAGTGAATGTCAGAAAAACCTCCATATCCAAGGAACAGCAACTCATCAGAACTGAGAGCCGTTGCCATTAAGACATAATAAATATGCCTGTCAGTTTCTTACTGCTTTGTGCTTAAACTTGTCCTGGTCACTTTGTAGGAGACAAATATGTACAGTGAAAGACTGAATCAGGTGGTAAGGCTTTAAAGGGACTAAAAATTCATAGGGGATAGAAATGAGCCCTGGAGTAATGAAAGAATGTTTCCTGGATTTGAAGTAGACTTAAAAGATTGTCACGCTTAAGAAGACACAAGGGAAGGCATTCATTTCTGGACAAAGGAATAGCATGAGCAGAGACATGATAGGGGGAAGAAGGCACAGGATATAACAGATATGGAATATTTGCTATCCTCCTGGCCTTTTATATTCGTATTATCTCTTAATTCTCAGAACAACTCTGAATTAGGTGGTATTCTTCCATTTTACAGTTGAGAAAAGTAAGGCTTAGAGAGATAAAGCGACTCACCTAAGGTGCACAGCTGCTAGGTAGAAGAGTCAGGATTCACACCTAGGCCTGGTGGCTCCAGAGCCCATCCTCTTTCTGTTACAGCCTACTGGAACTAGAAGGAAATGAAAGAGTTGGGGAGCTTCAGTGGAGTGACGGACATAATAGGGAAATGAAGGTTAGTAGGTTGAATGGATGGGATTCTCAAGGGCCTTTAAAGACAGGCTGCAGAGGTTGAACTTAATATAACAGGAGATAGGGAATGATTCAAGATTCCGGAGGATTGACAGGAAACTCACAGAGTTCAAAGAGGCAGCAGGAGTCATCTTGTCAAGTAGGAAAGCAGTGTTTTAGGGAAATTAAATCTGACACTGTTCACAGGGTAGGTTGGAGGGAGCAGGGACTAGGGACAGAGAGGCCATCCCAGGGCCTTTTCCTGACTTCCCTATCTATGCTGGTTTCCTGGTTACTGGCGAAGGAAGTAGTCGGAAAGGTATAAAGGAAAATTCAAAAGAAAAACTAGCTGAGCATTGATGTTTAAGATCTGCTATGAGTCAACCACATCAGCATCACCATAAAACTGTCAGCAACAGGGAAGGCCAGGCAAGCATGGGCTTCAGAATCAGTCAGATTTCGTCTGAATCTTGATTACAAAATGTACTGATTGTGTGTCTTAGGAAAAGTAATTTAGTCCCTCTGAATTTCTGATAAATCTATAAAATGGGATCCTAATTTCTACCTATCTTCACCTCTTAAGATCATTATTAAGATTAAATAAATTGAGCATCCAATCCTAGGCACATTATAGGTCTCAGAAAATGCTATGTTCCCTTTCCCTTGTAGAACATTGCCTAAAATGACTGCTATCTCTCTTTTAAGAATAGAAAATTTAAGAATTATAGAAAAGCAAGGCCCAGGGTAAAAAAGAGTAGACATCTCTGTAAAAACTGAAGTTGGCTTCAATCTCTAAGGTTTTCTTATTCTGAATTTAAACTAATGCAGAATTCCTTGCTTTTCTCCAATCTTGAGAAGTCTGAGGCTTGTGTGGGTGGCCCCGGAGTGTCACCAAGGGGGGTAAAATGGGATCCATCAGAGTTCAGCAAGGATGTCCAGGGAACTCGTCTCCAGCATGCCCAATCTGGCACAGGCACTGCCCACCCACAGTCCAAACTGCAAAGAGGCCAGACTTGACCTTGGGTCAGTATTGCCCGTACACTCCCTGGCAGCACATCACATTCTTTCCTGAGCCAAATAAACACAGATAGACGAGGTGGATCACTTATCTGATTGTCTGCAGCATTTTCAATGAGCTTTTAAGCCACAGCAGGTGGCTTTACATACTAACGTTTGTGGGTGGGCTATGTTGCTTCTTTTTTTCCTTCTTGAGGGTTGAAAAACCTCAGTAACTGATGAAGAAGTGTTGCTGGCTGGCCAGTGTGCTCAGCTGCTTGTGCCCATCTTTCTTCCCAAGCCAAGCTTCAGTAGAAAGATCTTTAATTGTTTTTGAACAGCCAGTCTACCAGTATGCCGTGGATTTGGGTGTATGCAGTCTTCTTATACCCAAAGAGATCAGCACCTCTCCTGAGACATCTCCTGACCATGTTAGACTGACACAACCTGCAGGTCTTTCTGAAAACAAGGACCTTTGGCAGGGTCTTTTCATGCTTCTTAGAAAGTTTAGCTCATTAGCAGCTGCCTACCCTCTGTCCCTAAAACAGAGGCCATTTCCACTCTTCATAAATTCAGCAGAAGCACAACATAAATGACAATATCAAAGTCAAAACTGTTTTTTAAATGGTTAATGTTAATAGTGGTTTGTGAGTTGTTCAAAGAGCCAGAAAGGAGAGGTGTTTTAAAAGTTTGCCACTCATTGCTAGATCATTCTAGGTGTTTTGCTTTTACCAACTCTACACTGAAACTTTCTGATTGCTTCCCTTATAGGCAGCATAAGATTATGTTCCACTCTCTGTGCCACTAGAGTCAGATCAGGTACATTGTGGTTGTGTTTATTATTACTTTTTAAATTATAGGTGTTCAGAGCCGAAAGGAACTAAGAGATGAAAATCAACTCTCCCAATTATAGTTAGGGAAACTGAAGCTCAGACACAGGAAAGGACTGTCATAACCACAGCCCAATTGGTGGCAGATTCTAGTGGGCTGTTCTCCCCACTCCTTCTGATGGTGGTTTTCAAACTTAACTGTGCATTGTAATTACCTAGAACTTTAAACAATCCTAAATGCAGAGGCCACAATTAAATCAGTATCAGGGAGTGGGACCCAGGCAACAGAGATTTTTTTTTTTTAACTCTCCAGGTGATCCCAGATTCCAACCATGGCTGAGAACCACTGTACAAGGAGGATGTGTATCCTCAAAGGTTCACATCAATGGGAGGCAGGACTCTGGGACATGTAAGAAAGCATAGATGTTCCTGAGATTTACTCAGGCTCTGAGCATGAGAATAGTTTAGAATCCCAGCCCTGCCACTTATTAAATGACTTTTGGCAAGTCATTCACCTTTCTGAACCTGGTTTCCCCATCTGAAATAAAAGCAGGGTCTTAATACCATCTGTCCATGGTTGCTGTGAAGAGTCAAGTTAGCAAATATATAGCCCTAGAATAAGACTTGGCACATTACAGGTATTCAGTAATTGACAGTAATTGACACTTAGAGGGAGTTAATTTAGTATTTATAGTATGAATTCCTTACAGATGTGTAACACAGTTTTTCAAAGGACAAGAGAAACCTCCATCTGCCCTCCTGTTGGACTAAACAGGTTCCTGTGTTCTTCTCCTTTTCAGGTCCATCTGGGAAGCGGGATTTGGGTTGATGAGGAGAAATGGCACCAGCTACAAGTAACCCAAGGAGATTCCAAGTACACGAAGAACCTGGCAGTCATGATTTGGGGAACAGATGTTCTGAAAAACAGAAGTGTCACAGGAGTCGCCACAAAAAAAAAGAAGGATGCAATCCCTAAGCCACCCCTTTCACCTCACAAACTAAGCATTGTCAGAGGTAGGTCACTGCAATGACAACACAATGGCCACGATATCACCCTTTACAAAACCAGAATGTATTAGATGATGTTCAGTTCAACAAACATGCTCTCTCCATGACAAGCTTAGGACTGGGCACGAGGACACAGGGGCAGATATGGGCTCTGACTGAGAAGAGCTCACCTTTAATAGGGGAAACAAGCCATGGACACAAGTTTAATTCAAGAAACTAACATGAAAGAGAGCCAGATTAGGTCCTAAGGGAGTTGTCAGGAGGGGCAGTTACTCTTAGCTGGAAAAGTAGGGAAGAATTTCTCAGGAAGGGGGTCACTGAATTGGGCCTTGAAGGATGCATCAGACATGGCAACCCAGATATGCGAGGAAAGGCACTTCAAGAGGCAGTAGAAGCAGCTTGAACAAAGGCTTGGAGGTGGGAAAGGAAGTGCTACTGTAGTCAGAGAGCCGTATAGACAGAGGCTGGGAGACGCAGTCTTGGAGGGTCCTAGCATGTGCCTAGAGCAATGACATGAAGATCAGCTGATGGGCACTGAATTCTGCTTCCTTTCTGGCATTTGGGAGGGTTTGGGGGGGGGGCGGGCAAAGAACTGTGAGTCATTTATTTCCTTAAAGATACAGCTACTCCCTGGACTTCTTAGTTTCCCTCCCTCCCTCCCTTCCCTTCTTCATTACTTTTTTTCCCCCTCCTTCCTTCCTTTTTTTCCCTTCTTCCTTACTTTCTCCCCTCTCTTCACTTCCTCCATCTTCCTTCTCCCACCTTCCCTTCATCCATTCACTAAACTATTATTCTTTGCCAGGCTCTGTACTGGGAATTGAGAACACAAAGAAGGATAGGATATGGTCTCTATCTTCGAGGCACTCACCGTCTCATTGGGAAGATGCACACAAAAACTGCTAGTTACTGTACAGATAATACAAATTATAGTAACAGTGGAGTACAGAGGGAGTAGAGGGAATATAATGATCACTAATTTTTTGAGCATTTACTATGTTTCAGATTCTATTTTAAACACACACACACATATATGAACTCATTTTATCCTCATAGCAATCCTGCTGTCAGTTAGTATTATTATTCATATTTTACAGATGGGGAAACTGAGGCACAGAGAGGTCAAGTAACTTGCTCAAGGTCATCCAGCTAATACAGAGCCAGGAGTACAAGCCAAACAGTCTGGCTTCAGAATCTGTGCTTCTTACCACTTTACTCTCAATGTCTAGCTCTGCCATGTTTTGATGAAGACAGTAAGACTTGGAGCAGGCCCTATGCCAGGTTCTGGGAGCAGACAACAAATACGTACATGAACAATTCATATCATTTAAGGGACTAATGAAAGCTTTGAAGCAGGTTTCATTATGTGATGTGGAAGAGAGGGCTGTGGAGGGCTGCTTCAGCTGGAACGGTTGGAAAAGGCCAGTGTGAGGAGGTGATTTGTAGCTGACAAGTGAATGTGGAGAAGGCAGCCCTGCATAAATATGGAGAAGTAAATCAGGCAGCATAAATAACAGGTGAAAAGGTCAGCATGTTCAAGGGATGGAGAAACCCTGGTGGCTGGGAAGTCTTGAATGAGAGGTAGACAGAGAGCCAGTCTTGTAGGGCTGAGCAGGCCATGGTGAGCAGCTTGGATTTACTCTCCTTGCAGTAGAAAACACTAGAGGTCTAAGTCATGGAGTGACCAGATGGGAGATCAGTTGATCAGAGATCAGACTGATGCAGTAGGCTTGGGGAGAGATGATGGTGCTGTGGACTACGGTTATAGCAATGGAAGTGGAGAAAAAAGACCAGATTTAGGATATACTTTGGAGGCCAAATAGACAAGCCACAGAGAGATTAAGTGACCAGCCTGAGGTCATAGCTACAAAGTTTCAGAACCTAAATTCAGACCTACAACCCTAACTCACATCTGGGGCTCATTCCACATGTAACACAGCTATCTCCCTTGTCGTACTGGCTCCTGATGAATTTTATTTAGACAGTCTCTTATTTTTAAATAATCAGAGGTAACCTTTGGTCAGTGCTATCTGAGATAGTGGAGCCTGATTTCGGAGGTCGTTCTGAGAAGGTTTTTCTAGGGATGCAGCCTTGCCTCATCTGATAGGCTGCCAACCTTTAATTCTGCTACACCTGTAGGAATTTGACTCTGCAGGTCTCAAGTGCCTTCTAATAACTGTCTCTACCTTATCAAATACTGGTATATAATCATCTGCTTGCCTGTCTGCCTCACACACTAGTCTGAGCTCCTGGGGCCCCAGGACTGTATCGAATTCATCTCCATGTCCCCATTGTCTAGCACAGTGCCTCCCATGCAACCTAAAGAAGGGCTGAATAAATGAAACACTGAGACTCAAGGTCTGGATCCTCTGACATTCGCTTGGTGTGATTTCTTATAAATCAGTTTCCTTCTGTGTCTCAGTTTCCTCATCTGATTAATTTATCTCTTAAGATAGTGAAGGCTGCCCAGGATTTTAGTGAAAAAAGGCTTTGAATAGTCATATTTGAGGTGTGAAAGGAAATAACCATTCTTTTTTGAAAAGTGAGCTGCCTCTATAGAACTGACATGACCTCATTATAGTGACATCATTAAAGTTTACATTCATTCAGCACTTTTCAGCTTTTAAGGCCCTCTCCTTTCTACTGCTTTCTACCAGTGCAGTGAAATGGAAAGTAGAAGTTGAAACCAGATATTAAAAGCCCTAGGTTTAAGCACTGGTTCTTCTTTGGTTTAACTTTGAGCCTAACCTGCTTTATATCTTATTCATTTTTGTTTCCCTGACCCTAGCTCAGCACCAGATCTAAGCAGATAATTGGGTATCATATCTGTAAAGCCAGGATTACAGTCTTTGTTCTGGAAATCCAGCAAACCATATAGGCATTTTGACTTTTCTTTAAACCTCATTCAAAGAATGTCCCATGCAGCTGATCTAGCCCTGGTTCTATGGCAGTCTAGAAGAAAAGGTCTCAGCCATGAGACTTAGGGCCATTACAGATGCACTGTCTCCAACTTCACCTGAGACTTAGCATGCCTCCCAAGCCCCCTCAGTTTCCCTTGCTCATCCACTCCCCCATTTTGTAAGCCCTTTTCAGACCTCCTCTACTCTGCTCAAATATCAGAGTCCTATACCTATTTCTCCCTCAAAAGGCAACCTTGTCTCTTCCTTCACAGAGAAAAGAAAAGAAAAGGAACTCCCATCACAGCTTCCAAAATCTATGGACTTAATTGCATCCCACTCTTCTCTTGCCCCAGATCACAAAGAAGAGTTTCTTTCCTTTGGTTGGGGTCAGTTATTCTCTCCCTCTGCGTATCAGCCCATCTACTCTTTAAAGAAACTTGATCCTCCAACTGTGCTCCTTCCCAGCATCATTTAAATATACTTTGATCACTCATTTCTTAAAAACACAAACAAAACACTTCCAATATGCCATTTTCTTCACCCAGCTTCTGCCATGTCTCTCTCTTCCATTGCACTTCCAGGTTTCTTGAAAGAGTTGTCTACATTCAATGTCTCTGGTTCCTCACCTTCTGTTCACTTATAATGCCCTTGCCATCTGGATTCCACTTCCAGCCCTCTACTGAATCTATTTTGGTCAAGGCCCCCAGTGACTTCCTCATTCGCTACTCCAGGGCATGTTTTTTACCTCCTCACCATCTGTGTTTAATGCTATCACTTCTCACTTACTGAGAAGCCTGACCTGCACTCTGGTTTTCTTCCTGCCTCTCTGGCTTCTCAGTCTCCTTTGTGGGCTCCTCTACTCACTCTATAAAGCTCTCCTGGGCTGATCTCACTTCCATGTGTCTGTTGCCATCAGTGTGCCCACTGCCCTGGTTTGAAATCTATTCCTCATCCTGCCTGATGCCTGGTGATCCGGCCTCTGATGACCCCTTTGTCCTTGTCTCTCAACACACTTCCCATTTCCCACTGTGCCCTAAGCCCAGAGGCCTTTCAGTTCCTTCCTGTTCCCACTGCCAGCAGTACCCTTCCTCCTCCTCGGTACATCCTGCCTCCTTGTCATTCAGAGAAGCCTTCCCCAACCACTGGGCTAATTAGCCTTGCCATTACTCTACTGAAATCCTCTGCATAGTATTTCTTATTTATTTCTTCATTAATGTGAAATTACCTTTCTCCTCTACCCCATCCCTATTAGAACGTAAACTTTATGAGCATCTTGTTCAGGGTAGCATGTAGAAAAGTGTTTAGAATGAAATTGCTCAATAAATATTTGTTAAGTCAATAATGATGATTCCCAAATCTGTAATTTACCCCAGTTCACATTTGTGAGTTTCTGATCCATGTGTCCAAGTGCCCACTACTTATCTCCTCAGGGATGTCTACATGGCATTAGCAAAACTAAGCTGCTCACCTGCTCTCTCCCCCTCCACTAAATCTTCTGCTCTTTCTGCATTACCTGTCTTGGTGAATGGTGCCACTGTCCACAACCCAAGAGACCCAGACCTCAACTTTGACTTTTCACATCCCTCACTCCCTATCAGTTCTGCCCACAAATATCTCTTAACTGTCCACTTCACTTCATCCCCACTGCTCTCTCAGTCCAGGCCACATCATTTCCCCCTTGCACTATTCCAACAACTTCCAGACTGGCCTTACTCTCTCCATTATATAGTCCAAGAGTTCTTTCAGAAATCAGATATGATTCCTTCACCACTGCTCTGGTTACAGCTGGCTCATGGTGCCCATTATTAAAGGGTAAACTTCTTAACTTGTCATAGAAGTGCCTTCATTATCTGGACCCTGGTTATAGCTCCAGCTTTATTTTTCAACAAACTTCCTCTTGAACTGTAAGTTCTTACTATAAGGAACTATGTTTCCCTGAACAAGGAAGATTCTCTCTCACTGAAGAGAATTGACAAATGTGGATTCCAGTACCCTGAACACAGGTCCCACTACCCACACCATGCCCATGCTACTTTGCCCAGCCAAGGTCTGCTTAGGTGAACTGTCCTACAGGAAGTCTTCCCTGACCTCTTAGACTAGGTGGGTGCTTTTGTCATATGTTCCCACAAAACCCTGTGCCTACCTCTGCTCTAGGCTCTTTGAGCCTATGAATGTTTGTCATATAAGTGAATGAAAAGGAAGTCGAATGCCCAAGGCTTTACAACTCATTAGAGACAGAGCCAAGTTGAACTGGGATTTCAGGATTCCAATAGTCACCAGAAGTTTCTTGCCTTGCTGAAATACAGTGTTGGGTTTTTTTTGTTTTTAATACTACAGCCAGACAGGTTTGACATCTGCCTCCTGTCCCACCATACACTCACCATTTTTAGCCTAATTATTTGAGCCATTCCGGATTGCATTTGACTGGTTCTTCCCAGGCAAGCTGTCTGCTGGATTGAGACTTGTATTTATTTGGTATGATTTTATCACATTTAGTCACATTTGCCATATAAAAATGGCAAAAGCCTTTACACTCACAGGATTGGTGAGGATTTTCTCTTCTCTTTGATTTTAAAATCATTTCCTCACCAGTTTAGCAGAGGGATGGGGTGAACAGTGATGCTGCTTTAAAAAAGATAAATCTAGAAGGGCTGGAGGAGAGTCTTGCTTTATTGACAAGCTCCAGAATGACAGTTAAACCTTATTAAGGTTGAATGACCTTTTACAGAGTGCCTGAGTTTTCTAAATGAGCCACAGCCTTGAGTTCTGGTTAATTTTTATAACTTTTTTAATAGGACACATTAGTGCTGTTATAAACCTTGTTAATTAAGCAATAATCTCAAATGCTCCCTCACAGAGGGAGTCATTCCCAGCAATTGCACGTGATTAATATCTAGAGTCTAACGAAAGACTTTTAATCAACCTGAGGAGCCGTTCAGTGCTGTTACCCCCAGGAAATGAAAATGATTGTAATTCTATGGGGGCCCCTCTGAAAAGCCTTCCTCCATTTACACCTTTCTCTCTCTGCTTCTCCTATTAATACTAGGGCCTCTGTGGGCCGTCACAGCCACTTTACTTGCTTCTTTTTCTTTCCTTTTCCTCTTTCCCCACTCTCATTACCTTGCAGAGAACTAAAGACTTAGAGCTGGAAGAATCTTCTTACGTTATCTAGTTTGACATCCTACTTTCTAGATGGTGAAACTGAGACCCAGAGAGGAGCCATGACCTGCTAGAGATTGAACAGCAACCAGGTGCAGAGCTAGATTTGAATACCTGAACTCTGAAACATCTCCCTTCAGAGACTGTCGCCCTCATTTGGTTCAGATTCTTGCAAATTCACTGTGTCTGCTTTCTCCTGCCCTAGCCGGAGGAGGAATGCCAAGTATCCCAGTCTTTTGAGGGAGATGAATATGGTTACAGTTTTAATAGATTGTAATCAGTGCTTTGAGAGAAAGAAACACCCAAGCAAGTGTGAGAGCATAGAGGCTGAAGGCAGACTTAGGTCTTCTAACGCAACTGGGAGTGCCCAAGAAAGCCGGATCTGGAAGAATGAATAGGAGGACGCAGGCAGAGGAAGGGTGGAGCCATAGATATTTGGGCTAGAGATGAGCAAAGATACTGACTTATGGGATAGCCTGGAGTGGGTAGGGGACTGCAAGTGGTTCAGAGTGGCTGCAAAGTAAAGGGTAAAACAGGATAAAGCAGAGCTGGGGCTGGAGGGAGGCAGTGCCCCCCTACCCTATTTCATCTTGGTCCCTATGGAAAGGCCAAGACTGGACATAGTGAGGATTAGTCGGGCTTGGGAGTGGTCAGGAAGCAGTGTAGTCTTTTAAAAGACTTCTCCATGCAAAACCTTTCTCAGTGGGGGAGGAAAGGGTGCCTCAGAGAAAGAAAACATAGAGCACATGCACCTGCATTGTGGATGTATCATGAGACAGCCTGGGTCCACTCCAGGAAGGGCTGAGACTGTGGAGAAGCAGCGGCTAGTAGCCTGCAGATTGTGCCTCATATTTACTACTTTTCATTGGTTGTTCTGTGTTAGTGGAGCGGTTAGCACAAGTTAGCCATTTTGCCCCTTTCTAATTCTGCATCTGTAAGGACACTACCCAATGTGGGCTAGCTTGGTAAAGACAGTATTTCATTTACTCTCTATAGTAATTCCTTAAGATTGGGATTGTCATTCCTGTTTTAAAGGTGAAGGAACTCAGGTTCAAAGAAGTTGACGTTCTTGTCCGAGATTTATATATCCCAGTGGTACATTCCTCACCCCACCCCCAGTTCTCTTATATCCAGGATTTTTGTGTCTCCTCCAGTTTCTCTGAAAAAGCATTCATTCTTTCATTCATTTGTTCATTTGTTCATATAACATACATTTACTTAATCTTGCCCCTGTGCTAAGAACTGTGCTAGGCCTTGGGAAATAACAATTGTATATATATAAAATAATTGTAAAAACTTCATAAAGGCATTGAGTTCCCTATATTTCGAAATGGCTTTCAAAATGTTTATTGCATCTGAGCCTTATAACTGCCTTAAGAAAAATAGTCTATGGTTTGTTGTCCTCATTTATGAGGTAAGAAATCTGGGGTAATGATTTTCACAAGGTCCCCAGGCTAAGAAGTCGGACTCGGGCCAAGCCTTGCCTCAGTCTCGCTCTTTGCTTCAACACAGCAAATAGCATACTCTGTAAAAGTGGCCATTCTCAGCTCCTTTGGTAATCACCACAATGAGACCCCTCTTCACATCTGCTGTGTTGTCACAGTCTAAATAATGCGACAGTGCCTAGTGCTGCTGGAGACACGGGGCAACCAGAACTCATATACAGTACTGATAGAAGTGCCAGTCAGCACAGCCACTTCAGAAAATAGTTTACTAGGTTTCACCTGGTAGAGTTGAATATGCACATAGCCTGCCATTTAGTAATTCCATGCCTTAGTTTATACTGGAGGATTTCCTGTTTGTGTACTCCAGAGGATATGTGCAAGGGTTTTCATAAGAGCATAGTTTGTATTTACAAAACAATGGAAGCAATTCAGGTATCCAGAGACAATCAGCTGGGTAAACAAATTGTGGTGTAGTCATACAATAGAACACTACTCAGCATGATAATAAATGACCTACAGCTATATATCTCAACATATAGCTCAAAATGGGGTAAATCTGCTGAGTTAAAAAAAGCGAGTCAGAAGGATATATAGAATATGAGTCCATATGTAGAAAGGTTAAAAATTAGAAAGTCAACAATATTATATAAGGATATATGCATATGCGTTAATGTTAACATTAAAGAAAAGGAAAGGAATTACGGATAAAATTCAGAAAAGTGGTTACTTCTGTTGAGGAAGAGAAAAGGATGGGATTGGGGTGGAGCATTTTGGACTTCAAAGGAACTGGTAATGTCCCATTTGTTAAACTGAGTGGTGGGCATAAGAATGTTTTATCATTATTTTTAAACTATTAATTTAAAGTACATATGTACTCTTTTCTAAGTAGATTTTATGATGAAAATATACAAATAGCCATGTCAGATACGTGAATTGGTATCTGGAGAGTATGTCAAGAGGCACATTTTCCTTTCTCCCCCCTTAAAAGATTTTCACTTGAATTCACCATTAATCCTTAGCCTTCTTGTTTCTTCTTTCTAGAGTGTTTGTATGACAGGATAGCACAAGAAACTGTGGATGAAACTGAAATTGCACAGAGACTCTCCAAAGTCAACAAGTACATCTGTGAAAAAATCATGGATATCAATAAATCCTGTAAAAATGAAGAACGAAGGGAAGCAAAATACAATTTGCAATAAACTTTGAATTTTTCATAAAGCCTTTGCGTTTTCCTTGCTTGGCCTGTGATTTGCGGTTGATGGTGTCGTCCAGATCAGACCCCACCGTTCATGGTAGTAAAGTACGTGGGCAGGGAGCAAGTAAGGTTCTGGGTCTGTGGCTCATTCTGACCTTGGGCTTCCCACTCCAAAGAATACAGATGGATTTCCTGAGACTCAGGCAGCCTGACACACATGTCATTTTGGGGATGGGGAAAGTGCTGTCCTTTTCTAAGAGGGATAAAGTGCCTCTGAGTTGCCTGTCACTTGGCTCAGAATTTGAACTGAAATTTTTACCATTCAAAAACTTGTATCTCCGTTTCTCTATTTTGTTCTATAATAAAGTTTCATTAATTCTTTGGTGTATTTATCTTTATTTATTTAAGACTATTAAGTGTCCAGAGAATGTGTCCAGTATGTGGAGCAGCCTGAAATGCCCTTCCTTTGAGGGGCAGAACATTCAGGCTGAAGGGGAGAAAATTCATGAGGGAAGTGGTTGCTGTCAGATTACATTCTCGGACTTCAGAGGACAGATCTAGTTGCCTTTCAAACTCAAGGTGATCTGAGGTTCCACTTTCCTGATAATTGGAATGAATCATTCTTTGTAAAGGTGAATATGGGAGGTAATGTTAGATGTAGTGCAGGGTTACATTCAGGAAGTGGGGGCAATGTCACCTGGTGCTGCTTGGTTCATCCTATCTTGTATCTCAAATGATCTTGCAAGTTAGATAATTTTTATCTCATCCTTTATTCATTTACTGAATCTCTAAGGTGCGCACATTCTGGTAAACCACAGTCGAGCTTCCTGTTGACTTACATTTTCATTTCCAAGTCTGTGAAGCGAAGTATTGTATATTGAGAGTGCAAGTGCTTTGAGCCCACATTCCCTGGGTTCTGGCCTGGATCCCTTGCTTACTTCAGTCTTAGCTTAACCTCTCTGTTTTAGATTTTTAGTCGATAAAAAAAAGATGATACCTACCTTGCAGAGTTGTGTTAAGGATTAGAGAGAACATGTTTATAAAGTGCTCGATGAATACTGGCGATCACTATTACCTTCATATCTGATTAGTGGCTTTTAAGCTCTTGGTTTGAAAACTAGCCTCTGGCTTCTCTACTGTTTTTCCATTAACAATTGTCTGTAACCAAAATGAAGTTCAGGGTCACTGACGCCTGCTACTTGGGGAACTTTTATTTTAGTAAATACATAATCCTTTGTAATGAGATATGTTATGTTCTTGCTATTGGAATGTATAGATGTGAATTCTCTTCCATGGTATTTTCCTTGTTCTTCTACAAATTATCAGTGTGATCTTGGACCAATTACTTAACTTTGGAGAGTGTCAGTCCTTATCAGTATAATGAGGAAAATAATGCCTATATCACAGGCCGTATGGATATTATTATTATTATAGTTATCATTATTATTATTATACAACAGGACTTTTCTAAGTGTTTGATTTAGTCTAACACATTTAATGAGGTAAGTGAAATTCATGGCACTTAGTAGGTGTTCAATAAGTTCTTATTTTAATGGCTTGGGTCATTCTTGAGCTCATTTAACTTTTCTCCCTAAGCACAGTGAATATACAAACACTCAGAAGCTCTGTAAT
Organism: Myrmecophaga tridactyla; assembly: GCA_004026745.1. Lineage (NCBI taxonomy): Eukaryota > Metazoa > Chordata > Mammalia > Pilosa > Myrmecophagidae > Myrmecophaga > Myrmecophaga tridactyla. The sequence continues at coordinate 76,057 of PVIY010005562.1, forward strand.
TCCTTTTAAAGACTAATACAATAGGTACTTGTATTTTAGATGCTTTTTTATGAGGAGGGATAGTCATGGAAATATACATAATAAAAATACTTTGATGTATGTGAAAGTGCTTTGTGTGATATACGATGCATATATTAGCAACAGAACAGTGTTGGGAAGGATTGTGGGTTCTGGGTTCAAATGTTCATGTTCCCACTTTCAGGCAGGTCATTTGACCTCTCTCGACCTCGTTTTCCTCTAAGTTAGGATATAATCATCCTAACTCAGGGTTGTTGTGTAGAACAATCTGGATAATATCTAGGAAGCTGTAAATTACAAAGACCCACCCGATATCAGTTTTTATTATTCTTAGCAAAAAGGCAGAATAAAATCAGAAGTGGATATGACCAGGAATTACACAGGAAGTTAATTCTGATGGGGAATAATCAGAGGTTTCAAACACTAGTTAGGCTGAGATGTTTTTTGAGCCCATATTGTGTTCCAGGTGTCGTATCATTCTTATATGAGGGCAAGGCCATCACTCTCATATCCATTGTACAAATGGGGTAATGGGCTTAAAAAAGATTGAGTAACTTCTTGTCCATGGTCTTGTGAGTTTTCAGCAGTCGAGCTGGATCAGAATCCTGGTTTGGGCAAAGCCTGCCCTTTTACCTCTTCCCTGAAAGATGAGTGGAAAAACGTGGTCTGTGCTGAGGGACTAGCAATGTAATTTTACGGTATATTTAGAGGAGACCCAACCAAGAAAATAATTTGTCTCGTTAATTCAGACCATTTGGATGAACAGTGAATTATAGAATTATTAATAAGGATTTGTAGTTTTAGTACATTCAAATATATATACAAAACTCAAATTCATTTTACATAATAGAAGTTTGCCCAATCTTAAAAATTTGCTAAGGTGCTTAAAAATACAGATTCCTAGCTTTAGCTTGGGGACCCTCATTCGGTAAATCTAGCACAGTGCTGGGAATCTGTATTTTAAACACAAGTGCCCCCAGAAGATTCTTAGAATCAAACACTTTTGAAAAGTACCAGCCTAGAAGTCATTAGAAGGCCTACTTAAATGAAGGAATAAGAGGATTTCCTAAGTAAAAAAACAGATAGTCCCTCTAAAGTACCTGAGGATATTTTAAATTGAGATTAAATTTCTTCTTAAATAGCTGAAGATCTGCCCTAAAACCTTGGTTAGAGCTTTTCTTATGCTCATCAAATGCTATTTAGTTGGACATGATGCAAAAAGTGAATTTCAGACAGCACCAATTATTTTTACCTCCCTTTTGCACTTAGATTCTTTCTTTTTGATCCCTGTAACAGACCAGTGAGTCTTGTGGGACAGGTATCTGAATCAGCAGAGCCTGAACTGATAAAGTTTGTTCACTGTCTTCAGAAGCCCTGGCAACAACTTCTCTTTTACCAGATGAAACAGAGATGTGGATTGGCTTTACTTCCCAGCTGATGAAAGCTTGTCGGTGACTGTTCTCAGTGCCTGAGTTTCTTGTATGTGTTTCTAAATTATGACTTTACTTTTCAAATTATAAAGTAATAAAAACTACTTTACACAATTTTTTGGAAAAACACTCCAAATTCCACTGCTGTGAGCATGTGATGTGTTTCTTCTAGTCTCTTTTCAAGGATATTTGTGCCCATTTTGGCATAGGATCATATGTGATCCTAGCATATGATCAGGCTTGTATCCTTCCCTTTGCATTTAGCCTTATTCTCTGTTACTACATGAAATCAAAACCATCAATTCTAATATCCACCAAGTGAATGGACATCAAGCTATAACTTAATAAACCATCTGTTCAGCTGCCCCAGACCCTTTCAATGAGACTAATCCACAGGCTGGCCAGTTCATTCAAAGCCTTCCTCAAACATGGGTTTTTAAGTGAGCTTGAGCTCAGGAGGTAGATGCAAGTCAGTTTAGTTTCCAACTCTAGCACTTTTTATCCCATTTGAGGCAAGTTACTTCATCTTTCTTAGCATATTTGTTCATCTGCAAAATGGAGGAAATAGTATCTAGTTATGGGGTTATTAGGAGGACTGAGAATGTAATTAAGGTATCCTGCCAAGAGTGGATAAATGTCAATTGGTGTTAATGTCGGGATTCCTTTCCCTTTTCCTCCCCTCCCCTGCCCTCCCACACCCATTCAGGCTTCACCTTAGTGTGTCCTATCCTGTCTCTAACCTACTCTGAATCCGTAGGTGACCTGGCTTTCATGCCTGCCATTGGGCCTGTAGACCTCTTGTGCCTTTCACAGAGTGCTTGTACTTGGTCCCAGGGGCTTGCTCAGTGCTTGCTGACTAGATTCATGGTGGGCTTCCACCTCTCCTTGTTGACTTCAGCCCCCACCCACTGCCACCCAGCAGGCCCATATGCTCTTTCTTGGACATTTAGATTGTTTATAAGTAAAATTCAGATGAAAAATTTTGTGCATACAGTTTTTTCCACCTTGATATTTTCTATTGTTTTCTTAGAGTGGTTTCACATGGGTCAAAAAGAATGACATTTTTTAAATTCTTTTTTAGTATTTTTATTGATAAATCTTATCATACAAACATTCCATGCACAGTGTACAATCAATAGCTCACACTATTATCACATAGTTGTGTATTCATCCCCATGATCATTTTTTAGAACATTTGCATCATTCCAGAAAAAAAACAAAAAGAAAAAACTCATACATACCCTACCCCTTACCCCTCCCTCTCATTGACCACTAGTATTTCTATCTACCCAATTTATTTTAACCTTTGTTCCCTGTTATTTGTTTATTTTTATCCATATTTTTTACTCATTTGTCCATACCCTAGATAAAAGGAGCATCAGACACAAGATTTTCACAATCACACAGTCACATTACATTTTCATCATTCTTGATACCTCTTATCACAAGTGTAAAAATGAGATTGCTCTTTCATAGCAGCCCTTACCAACAATAGAAGTGTCTATTTTTTAAATTATTTTGAAAACTTAATAGGTGAAAAATAATATCTTCTTATATATTCTTTGATTATTGCCAAGATTGTGCATTTCTCCAGAATTTGGTTTCTTGTTTACAGAACAGAAAAATTTCTTTAACTGTTTTAAGCATTTCCAACCAAACCCCTCTGATTCTCTGTTTCTTCTTCTCATGAACCAATCCATATATTTACCTTGGGCATATAATGTTTGCTTTTATATATCTGCAAATATACATATCGACAGATATTTTCATCACTTCATTTGAAGGGTTGACCCATTTCTGCCAAGCAGCTTCATAGACTCATAGAATCAAAGGGTCAGAAGTGAACTTGAGGTCCTTGGCTCAGATTTCCCCACCACTGAAAGCAGACCATGCTTGAATACCTCCAGATTTGGAGAATTCATCCTCATACCCAGAGTCCATCCAATTATTGCTATTACTAAAATGTTCTTCTGGTGAACTAAAAATCCACTTCTTAAAACTTCTAAAGTGCCTCAAATTCTCCCCTCTCAAGCAATACAGAATACCTCTGCTGATAGCCCTTTACAGATTGAAAATGACCATCATGTCTCTTTACCAGCTAAATAAATAGCTCAAATTTTGCTCCACCTTTTCTTATTTGAGGGAAGCTGACTGGAAAGGGTGGAATTTCTGTATTTAGACAGCCCTGCCTTCAAATCCTGACCCTATATAATATGTGACTTTAAACAAGTTCTTAACCTCTCTTAGCTTCAGTATTCTCTTTCATATATGTATATATATGCTGTATGGCAGAGGTCACATTTCATTCTTTTTCCATGTGAGTATCCCATTATTGCAGCATCATTTGTTGAATTTTTGTTGTTGTTTGCTTTTCTTGTTTGTTTGTTTGTTTTTGTAAAGTGCATGGGCCAGGAACGTCGCTTCTTAATCCTGGATGGCATACATCAATGTCACCGAATGCAAAATTGACATCTTTAGTGATGGCATTATAGAATTGGCCCAGATTGAGCTAAATAGTCAAATACTCCCCTGCCCCCCTTTTGGGCTAACACACTATTTGTCTTTTTAGTTCAGTGAGTCATAGGAGAAAAAAAACATAGATTTTAGAGCAACTGAAACTTACAACCAAGTTCAAATCCTTGAACTTATTAGATTACTTATTAGATTATAAGAACTTGGATGAGTTCCTTAACATCCCAGCCCATCACCTTGTCTATTGTGTGGTTGTTAGGATAATCATAATGGTCTGCCAGTGTGCTACTGACCCGCAGTCTCCAGATCATTTGTCTGGACCAACTCAGACTGGGGAGTCACACGAGGGCTCTGACTCCAAACCCTGTGCTCTTTCCACCATGCCAGATCACATTCTTTCCCCACATCTGATCTAGTACCTAGTAATTGGGCAATTCACTATACCCATTTCATTATTAATTGGGGAGGTGGGGGTGGAGAGATTCGGTATTCAAGTCTCACCACCATCTGTGTCAGAAGTTCCCCAATAAGTAACTATGAAATTCATTCAGTCATTTGGCAAATCTATACTGAGTGCCTACTGTGTGTCAGCCACTGTTTTAAGTGCCTGAGACATATCAGTGAAGACAACAAGGATCCTTCCACATGGAGCTTCAACTCTAGTGGGGGTGGGGTGGGAAGGAAGATAAAGAGTAAACGATAAATAAGAAAATTACAGAGGAAGATGCTCCACGCTAGATTGCCTTCTTTTCACTGACGTGTCCTTTCATCAAACATGTCAGTATCTGGGAAGTCCATCCTGGGCTTACTGACCTCTGTAAGACCTCAGTTTCTTCCTCTGTAGCACAGCAGCAATAACACCTCAGCTGAGGGTTTGCTCTGAGGAGTCAATGAAATCCCAAATGACAGCTGGGACCAGCAGCATGGTCCAGGATAGATCCTGTCATTTCGCTGGTGCCTTTTCTCTGGTCCCAGGCAGGGTCCGCTCCCGTCCCCACACCCACAGCTACTGGCACTGCCTCTCTCTTCCCTTCCCAGTATTAACATTTAAAGAACTAGTTTTATATAATGAAGGGTTGTCTACCATATAGACATTTGGTGCTAACTTGCACTTCTGGGCGGCCACAGGGTGGGTGGCCTGGGCCTGGCAGACAAGATGTTCCGCAAATGGTTGTTGAATGGATGATATGGCTTTATTATCACATTGACTAATAATATAAAGAACTTTCACACCTATTATCCCATGTGATTCTTTAAAGTAGTTCTATGGTGTGTCTTTATGTCGTAGATTAGGAAATTGAAGCTAAAGAAAGGTAATGTGAGTTTCCTCAGTCACATAGTAATTAGGTCAAACTGAAACTCAGGTCTCCTCAGGCAAAATCCAATGCTATTTTCTCTGTATCAGTGGTTCTTAAACTTTAGTCTGCTTCAAAATCACCCAGAGAGCCTGTTAAAACACAAATTGTGGGCCCCATCCCCAGAGTTTCTGATTCAGCCTGTCTGAGGTGGGGCTGAGAATCTGCATCTCTAGTTAAGTTCCCAGGTGATACTGGCTGCTACTGCTGGCCCTAAGATCATACTTTGATATAATATGGCCCTAAGATCATACTTTGAGAACACTGCTCTGTATGTATGCTGCTTTTCCATATTGTAATTATGATGTGCTATATGATTACATCTCAGTGATCTCAAACTAATGGACCATGACCAGCAGACAACCACCCACCCTCTCAAAGCAAAAGTTGATAGTAAGAGGGCAGAAGACTGGACAAAATGTAGGAATCTCAAAGCCACTGTCAGGTCTGCTGCCAAATTACTATGTGACTTTGGAGGTGAGACCCTCTGCTTTGGGACTCACTTTGCCTTGTGTAAGATGGGATGGCTTTCCCAGCTTTGCCTGCTTCCCAGAAATAGTGGTAGACAGGATGAAGAGGGAGTCTTTCAAAAGTTTAAAATCCCAGGAATATGGTAAAATATCCCTGTTTCAGTCATTTCCTGTGCCTGAAACAGCCTCACAGATATCTAGGCTATGACAGAATTTCAAGGAGGCATTCCAGACCCCACCTCCTCCCTCTACTCCAATACCCACCCCAAACAAACTATGACCAGAACTGCTAAGTACCTATCTTGAGCAGTCTATTTTCTCTCTGTGGTCCTCTAGAATCTAAATAATTCACAAATTTGTGTCAAAATTACATTCACCACCCACTTTAGCCTCTTGGTTTCTGTTTTTTTTTTTAACACTGCTATATCCCCAGCACCTAGCGTATAGTGTATACTCATTTAAAAATGACTGTTTGAATGGATGACAGAAGTCAAAGAACAATTAGGAGGCTGTGGCCACAATCCGAGCCTGGATTACAGCAAGGGCTCTGAGGATGGAGGGAGAGAAATGGAGCAGAGATGAACCCTGGGGTCGCTGTGGCCCAGTCCCTGGTGAGCTCAGCCAGCCTAGCCATTAGCCCTGGCTAGAGACAGGCCACCTGTTTGGGTCTTCCTGAACAGGCCAGTGCTATTATTCTATTATTGGGAGGGTGGTAATAAATGCCTTGGGCTTGGGCCACCCCACACAGATTGTTCACTGGGAAGAATGTTGACAAGGGACCCTCTTCACCCCTGGAACAGGCACGTGAAATTTACCCAAAACACTTAGTGAGCCCAGATTTCCAACAGTTACCGACTTGGTTCCTCACCATTAATTTCAGCAATTCTCACTCATCTCACCACGGCCTATAGCCCTGCCCAGAACTCAAAAGAGATGGGATTTCCATGGTGGGATCATTTCTGGAGGTTTCTGGGTAGGAACTGCAGTTATCGCAGGGATTATAGGGGTCTATTCACAATATACTCCCACCCTCACATAAACTTCCTCTACTCTCCCCTGTGAGGAAACAGTAACTCCATTGAAATGGTTTTCTGAAAATCAGCAATTTGTACCACAGTTATAAATTACCTCGTGCCATCCTGTAGGCAGCACGGGAGTGAGGACTAGCCTCATGCTTCAAACGTTCACCCCAGTTCTTTGTTGCCTCTCCCAAGGCCTTTCTGTCCCCTCTACCTTCAGCTCTGGGCCTGCCCAACTTGAGGCCTTAGCTTGTTCTTGGCCCTCTCCTGGGTCATTATGTGTGGAAAGCTTGCCCTCCCCAAACTTGAAGGCTGGGCTCAAATATCATTTCCTCCACAAGCCTTTTCCAGCTCTTCTTAAAAATGCCCCCTTCTGGACAACCAAAGCAATAGACTGAGCCCTCAATCTTGGGGTTTGTTCATATGAAACTTACCCCTGCAAAGGATAAGCTAAGCCTACTTAAAATTAGGCCTAGCAGTCACCCCCAGAGAAACTCTTTTGTTGCTCAAATGTGGCCTCTCTCTCTCTCTCAGCCAACATGACAAGCAAACTCACTGCCCTTTCCTTCTCTAGGTGGGACATGACTCCCAGGGGTGTGGACCTTTCTGGCAACATGGGACAGAAATCCTAGAATGAGCTGGGACTCAGCACCAAGGGATTGAGAAAACCTTCTCAACCAAAAGGGGGAAGAGAGAAATGAGACAACAAATAAAGTGTCAATGGCTGAGAGATTCCAAACAGAGTTGAGAGGTTATCCTGGAGGTTATTCTTATGCATTAAATAGATATCACCTTTGTAGTTAAGGCGTAACAGAGAGGCTGGAGGGAACTGCCTGAAAATGTGGAGCTGTGTTCCAGTAGCCATTTTTCTTGAAGATGATTATATAATGATATAGCTTTAGCAATGTGACTGTGTGATTGTGAAAAGCTTGTGTCTGATGCTTCATTTATCTACCTTATGGGCAGATGAGTAAAACATATGGATTAAAAATAAATAAATAATAGGGGGAACAAATATTAAAATTAATTTAGTAGATTGAAATGCTAGTGATCGGTGAGGGGTAGTGTTAGGGGTCATACCCTACAATTTTTGTTCTTTATGTACAATTTTTTTCTTTTTTCTTTTTATTTCTTTTTCTGGATTGATGCAAATGCTCTGAGAGGTGATCGTGGTGATGAATATACAACTATGTGATGATATTGTGAGTTATTGATTATATACCAAGAATGGAATGATCATATGGTAAGAATGTTTGTGTTTGCATGTTGTTACGTTTAAAAAAATTTTTGAAATTTAAAAAAAAAGTGCCCCCTCCCTTCTATAATTTTCCAATTCTTTCCTATCCCAACCTTCCCTGCATCTTAACACTCAGCGCATTTTATTGCAATATCTACTTAATTGTTTCTTTTTTCCCTGGGCTGTCAGCAAATTGAGGGTGGGTGTTGTGTTAATCCAATTCAGAGAAGAATTACTGTCTCTGAATCCCTACTATGTGGCAGGTATAGGATATATAGAATATATTTTAAATTAATATCTACTGAGCACTTACTATGTACTAGAAACTTTATTATTTTATTTAATTTTCACACAACCCTATGAAACAGATATTACCAACTGCCTTTCACAGAGAAGGAAACTGGCTTAAAGACGTTGAGTAGCAAACCAGGAGGAGTCAGGACTGGCATCCACGCCCATATAAGTCCAGTGCCTGGGGTCTTAACGAAAAGCTGTCTGCTCCCTTAGATCTCTTGATGTTGACACAGGCTCTTTCTTCTATCTGAACTGCCCCCTGCCTCTTCTGTTCAATGACCTGTTTTCCCTCCCTTTTCCAGAAAGTCTTCATTGCTCCCCCCACCCCCAGCCTGGATGAGGATTCCCCCCCCTGCTCCACAGCACCCTCCAATGATCTCTGTTAGTCTTATCAGGCTGTCTTGTGATTGTGCCACCATCTTCCTAATGGACTGTGACCCCCTCAGGGGTCGGGGCCACCTTGTGTTCATCTCTGAGTCCCTCAGGCCCAGCACAGGGCCTGGTATAGGCAAACCTGGCCTCTTCCTTGATCGCTGGGTCATGATGATCAAAGGCTGCAGGAAGTCTGAGGCCAAAGCAGTTCTTTCTGCGTGGGGGTTTAAGGACTTGAGAAGAAGAAAGCTCTTAACTAGGGTGCCAGGAGACCTCCCTGATTGTGTTCTTGCAGGTTGAAGTTTGACAGGCCCTCAGCAGGTCAAGAAAGAAGGAAAGAATTTGGCAGTGGTAAAGTTTGAGGGCTCTGACCTCCTGCTGCCTGGTCTGACTCTGGGTTCTACAACTTCCCAGCTCTGTGATCTTGGACACTTAATTGAGCCTCAGTTTTCTCCTCTGTGAAATGAGTGTCTCAGGTTTGCTGTGCTTATTAAATCAATATCTGTAGAGCACAGAGAACTGTACCTGAAACACAGCACTATGTAGTTGTTAATTGTTGTTGTTGTGGTCAAAGGCCAAGGAAGAGGAAGAGAATATGATATGATCGGGAACAGGGAAGATGTGTTGCAGCCTGAAGATGAGGTTCATACTGAGATACGAGCCAAAGAGGTGAATGGGATCAGATCATGTAGGGCCTTTGGTTCCACGCTAAGACACTGGACTTTAAAGACCAAAGTGAGACTTTATGTCTTAGAAAGATCATGCTTGTATTGGGGTGGTGAGTGGTTTGAAGGGAAAAAGAGAGGAGTAGAGATGACTGGAATATCCCAGGTGACAGATGATGACGGACAAATGCCCCATGCCCTTCCCCCTTTGGTTCTGGCATTGCCAGCTGGGGACCAAGCCATGAGGACATAAGGCAATGGTCCAGATGGGGCATGCCTAGGGCAGCTGTTTCTGGAGCAGAATCTCTACCTGCAGCCCCATGCTCTGGACCTCTTCTGTGCAGGCTCTTTTGGAACTCAGCCTGTGGAGGAGCATCAGACACAAAATCCACTGTTGTGTCTAGAAAGGGAATGAACCATGTCCAGGGGAGAGAGGACAGGGTTGTGCCTTTGCTGTGCATGTGCATTTCCTGAGCCACTTCCTTGATGCTGTGGAAATAGCATGGGCTTTGGACTGAGAGTGCAGGTTTGAACCTTTCTTCCACTGCTTTTCAGTAGCACGACAGTAACCAAGTTACTCAACCTGGTCGATCCTCAGACTTATCATCTACGCAACAAGAAAAATGGTGTCCACATTTTTGGGCTGTTGTATAAAGTGATATGCACATGGCAGGCATGGAGTAGGTGCCCACTGATAGGTACCGCCCTCCCTTCAGAGTGAGAGAAGCAGAGAGCAGTGTGCACTTGGACCCCACCTGTGCAGGACTTTGGCTTCTTTTCTCTGTCGCTTCCTTTTCTCTGGGTCTGTTTCCTCAGTTATAATACATGTACCACACAGTCCCTGCTCCACCAACCTTGGTGAGTGGGCGTGGCCCCGATAGGGTGGTCCGGGCTGGGTATGGAAGCTTAAAGCACTCCAGGTGGATAGGGAGGTGGATTCTTGCAGCCCTCCTCCTGCCCCATCCTTCTTTGTCCCCCACCCCCACTCCCCCACAATAAGGGAGCAGATTCCTCCTCTGATACATTCTTCTACAAAACTGCTGGCAAGCCCCTGGCCCTGGATACAAAAATGAAAGCTACTATTGAGAGATTGGCCCTAGTTTGTGGAAGGAGGGAGGCTGGAGTTCTTCTTTCCAATGGCTCTTTAATTATTTTCATTTTGCTGACCCATGATCTTTTCTGCTCTAGAGAACTCCAGGAGATGGTTACAAGCCTTTTAAGCAAAAGCCTCAATGGCTTCAGTCTCTTATGGGAGGAGGGGCTGGAGTTAACACTTTGCAGCCTAGCCTGTTGCCACCTTCCACAGCATCTGGGGGGGGGGGGGCAGATGGGTCACTGTAGGATGGGGCTGCCCTTCAGGGAGCCTGCCCCAAGGCCAAATAGACCCACTGAGAATTCCTCCAGTATTACCAAACCAAAGGCACAGGTGGAACAGAAGCCCCCCATAAGATTTGGAGGTGGGTTGAGCTGCCCTGGGCTTTAAATTTTGATTACAAGACTGATAAAGGCTTGGCGTCTTTTCTTTCTTTCTTTTGTTCTGTCATTGTTGTTGTTAAAAGTCAGCATTTAATCCAGACTCCCTCATTGGAGTGAGAAGGGCAGCCAACAGGAGCACACCGACACCTTCTCCATGCCCTTTTCCAAACCTGAAATCATTCAATCAGCTTCTGTTCATCTCTACTGTTTATGACTGGATCCACACTAGAGATGTCATACATTTAATCATTGCAGCATGAATATTCGGGAGTTGGCCTTACTGTTTTTATTTCTTCTGATGAAGGTACTGAAGCCCAGAGAGGTCAGATTATTTACTCAAAATTACACAGCTAATTAGCGAGAGAGGCAAGATTTAAATCCAGGTCCTCCTGAGACCAAGTCTGTGTTCTTTCCATCACAGCCTATTGCGTTTTAGTCCATCACCCCTGACTGGGAGTCCGCTGGGTTTTTTTTACTACCTGAAGAAGTCAGAAAAGTGTTCCTTTGTCACCTGGCTTGGATTCTAGCCATGTTAAAGGTTCTCCTTGAATCATCCTTCCGTGGGAAGCAATGTGGAATGGTAGAAAGACTGGAAGCAAATTTCTAAAATTAGAATAATCATGTGTGTGCATGAATATAGTTTCTTCATAGGATGAAACAGCATACAGCATAAAATGAATCAGAGCTACATATAGCAATATAAATAAATCTCAAAACATGTCAGAGAGAAAAAAGCAAGTTATGGAGTGAAATTTAGAGTCTGAGAGTATGTATGTAAAATTTAAAGCTTGTGAAAAAACACTGTAGGTTGTTTGTGGACATATATATGTGCAAAATATACAATCTTTGGGAGGAAGGATACATCCCAACTTTGGGAGAGCCCTTATTGAGGGTGGGATGGGGAAGAGTGCAGAAGAGGTTTCTGCAATGTCTTCACTCTTTTAAACAAACAGAAAAGATCTAAGAAAGAAAGCGAAAGTTTCCGAGGGTGATGGTTAACCGCGCAGTGCGTGGTGGGCAGTGAGGTCACAGCCCTTTCCTGCATTGCACATCTCGGCTCTTCTGTATCCTTGAAATACAGACCAATGTGCAGTGTGGCCGCAGGCAGAGTCATGTGAGGGTTAGCGTTAACCCCTCCCTCGCAGGTTCTTCAGATGATTAGGTCGGGGAAAGTACTTTTTAAACAATGAAATGTTGTAGGAATGTAAATTATGCCACTCATGTCTGTGCCCTTTTCCTGTCTGTCTTCCTGACCAGTCTGCAACTCTTTGAGGGTAAGGACGGTTTCTAACTCACCTCTTGACCAAGTACTGGGTCTTGGGAAATGTTGCTGACTCTGGACTGGGAACTCTGGTTCTAACAGGACTTGCCATCAGCACCTTCTCCCTAACCCTTCAGCTCCCCCTTGGCCTGACCCACCACCTTTGCTCCCAAAGATAGTTTGGATTAAGGGGAAACAGCTTATCCTAGATCCCCACAGCTGCGGACACATGAAATTGATTGCTCAGTATAGTATCAGGTGCTTAAAGAGTAGGGTCCAGAAAATGCCTATTCTTTGGGACCTTCAGGCATAAAGAATAAAGCAGTAATAAGAGCCCATTCCTCCCAGCCTCTCATTGCTGGTCCCGATGGGAAGTATACCCCTGAGCAGAGCATTCCCATGGGGTGGATGGGGCTCTTGACAAATGCAATTTAAGTGACTCAGTTCAAACAACTTCCCTGAACTGAGTCCCTGCAAAAGCATGGTAGGGTAGGAGAAGCATCACAGGGGCAGGTAGGGGCTCAGGGCTTTCTGTGGTAAGGAGGATGTGTCTGCCTTCTTCACCACCACATTCAGAGCACCTAGAACATCAAAAGCTTGTGGGCACATAAATGAATGCATTGCAGTGTCCTGCCTTGTGCCCAGCATGGAGTACTTCCTCCCCCTTCCAGCTCCACCCCCTGCTCCCATCATCAGAGGCTGGCTTGTGCCTTGTGGACCATTTCCCCCCAAATTGAGATACCAGAAGCAGGGATGACTTCTTGGTAGCTTGTTTACTTGGCTTATTTATCCTTAATACTCACTCAGAAAAATCAGAGAGGGGGAGGGTACTTTAATGTTGTTGGCACAACTCTTTTTTATCATTCTTGGGGCAACAAAGCTTTAAAATACTGGAAATAAAACAAAGTTGTGATCAGACCTCACTGATCAGTAGATGGTTGTCATTCCTATAACTTTCCTTACAGTATATAAACAGGCAGCTACTCAGTCACCTTTCCTTATTTCCCAAGGCAAACTCATCACTAGCAGAACTTCCAGAAATGGACCTAAGCAGTAGAATGCAGACGCCTCAGTCAGCACTGACCACCCAACGTTGCCATGCAAATCAGTCTAGGCAGGTACACAGCCATATCTTATCCTTTCTAAGCCTCAGTGTACTGGTCAGCAAAATGGGAATAACACTAATTTGTACCTTTAGGGTTTTTATAAGGATTAAATAAGCTGATGCATGTCAAGCACTTGGCAAATAAAGAAAATGGAAGTCATTACCAAAATAAGCAGCACCTTCATCCTTCCTCCTCCTTTGGATAGGGCAGAGAACAGTATTTCAGGTTACCATAGCTCTCTTACCTGTTCCCCCACATGCCAGGCCTATAAAAGAGGTACAATTGATCCTAATTATTTGCAGATTCCATATTTGAGAATTTGCCTACTCACTCAAATTTATTTGTACTCCCAAAATCCAGACTTGGCTTTCACATCCAATTGCGGACATGTGCAGGGCAGCAAAAAATTTTAGTTGACCTATGTGCTTCTTCTCAGCTGAGGTCCAACAAGGAAACCCTCTGTTTCAGTTCTCATACTGTAAACACGTGTCCTTTTTGTGGTGCATTTAGTGACCTGTTCTTCACAGTTCTGTGCTTCTCGTTGATGGTTTCATTGTTCAAAATGACCCCCCAGAATGAGGTGCTGAAGTGCTATCTAGCATTCCTAAGTACAAAAAACTGTAATGTGCCATACAGAGAAAATAACGTGTTAGATAAGCTTTGTTCAGCATGAGTTGTAGAGCCATTGGCTATGAGCTCAATTTAAGGAATCAAGGATATATATTAAATAAAAGTGTCTTGAAATAGAAACATGCATAAAACAAGATTATGTATAGATCAATTGACAAAATGTTGTAACCAGAGGCTTGCTGGAACCTAATCCTGTATTTCTCCTAGGAACAGTGGTTCATCATTTGCTAATTCAGTGTTCAGGCAACTTTATAGGCCATCACTACTGCAAATTATGATAATGGACTCTGTTTATTATTGTCCTGCTCATAGCTTGAGCATCAACTATGGCTGTCTGTAATTCAAACCACTACTAATAACAACAGCACCAAACATTAAATGAGCATTTATTATGTTATGTCTTAAACCAGGAACTGGTTTAAGAACCTTGTGGGTATTAACTGTGAAATAACCCCATGAGTCAGGTTCTATTTCCATTTTACAGATGATGAAAACCAGGGCACAGAGTGCTTAAGCAACTTTACCCAAGTCACACAGCTAGTGAGCTGTGGAGACAGGATTTGAACCTATAGATTCTTCTGTAGCCCCATGAAATGACTATAATCACCTCCATAATGAAAATGAGGATGCTGAGGCTGGTGGGCAGAGTCAGAATTCAAATCCAAGTACGTTTGACTCTAAAACCTGAGCACTTCCTTGTGGACCAAAGTGTCTTCATGAGCTGTGAAGGCAAAGCTGCCACTGGAGAAACAACGTAAGGCAAAAAGATGCCATTTTCTCCCTCATCATTCAGTCAGTGTGTGGCTGAGGCAGGGACTTGAGTGGGATAATCACGTTTCGGAGCCAACCAGAGTAGTTGCTGCTTGAAGCCTCCTTTGTATTTTGAATATGTAGCCTCTAATTAGACTTTGCTTTAATTGCAAGATTTCCATACGCTCCGTGACTGCTGTGCACTCTGTCTGGGGATAAACACGTCCATCAAGTGAGAAGCAAATTGTGGCTGTTGCTTTGGCCCTGTCATCCCGTTCACTGGTTCCACTGCAGTTTCTCTGGGGATGTAGCACAAACTTCCTCTGCAAAAGTGCTCTGGGGCCCACATTTTAATCAAAACTGTGCCTGCCTCTAGGAAAAAGAGTAGGGGCACAGCTCAAAAGTGATTACATTTAATAACCAAAAGACTAGGAAAAGTCTGCTTTGCAATGCATAATTTTACCAGATATTTATTTATTTCATCATGTGGCTATATTCTATATGCTGTGGGACTCTTTATGAAAATTGCCATTTTTTTTTAAAGTAGCAATAAGGGAAATGCACATCTTTTTTTTTATGCCCTACTGCGTTAAAGGCATTTGTGATTATTAAATTACTCTCAAGTAGAGAAATGTCTGTCTCCAAATTTATTCTGAAGTATTTCAATAATATGATCTCAAATGTTTATTCACTCAGCAAATACACACCTGAAGCTATTCTGGGCCAGGCACCTCCCTAATAGGAGGATAATGAGGTGGATCAGACAGAGTCCCTCCCTGTAGAGGGAGGTGACAGACGCATCCCAAGATATCGCTCCAGCCTGGCACACAGCAGGTGTTCAAGCAGTCTTTGTCTAATGAATGAATGAATGAATGAATGAATGAGGGGATGAGTGGAGATAGAGAAATTAGAACTCCCCATTGTTACAGGGCTAGGATTGGAGCTGTGTGGGGCATATCAAGGGCATGAAAGAAAGACTGGTTAATTCTACTTGAGCGTCAGAAAGGAGGTGACAGCTGAGCTGATTCCCAGGTGCGAAGAGGAGGGTGAGGAGAGGAAGACTGTTTCTGGCTGAGCAGGTGGGCACTAAAGGCTCAGGACTTTTTCTCCCTGGGGGCACTGTGGAGGCGCCATGGAGAAATACTTGTTTTAGTAGGAATCGGCAGAATGTGAATCACATTGTTTAAACAAAATATCCAAATGTGGGTCTCATGTTTTGGGGGCCACCATTATTTGGGGGGCCACCATTGAGCCCTAGAAGTGCAGTTGGCGGGGTTGTATTTAGATAAAGTAAGACAGGTGATGGTCTATCAAGTGAGGGTTCACCCAGAATCTGCCTGTCTCTACCAACTGCTCGTGCCAAGATTTCCAGCTTTAGCATACCATTCCCTTAGAGACAACCAGGTGGTTATGGAAGGCACTTAGGATTTAATTCAGAATAAATAGCATGAGTCCCATCTCTATTTTGAACTAGTCTTAGGTAGGGCACTTGGTCTCCCTAAGTCTCTATTTTTTCCCTAAGTCTCCTCAACTATAAAATGGAAATAACGATGGCATCTATCTTACAGCATTATATAGTGAAGATCCAGTTGTTGAAGGCATGTGAGCAAGCTCAGTAAACTGTAAAGGTATGTTCAGTTGAAAGATCCCAGAAAATGTTGTAGCAGATGAGAGGGAAAATGTAGGCAGGAGGCCCCAAAACCAGGCAGAGGTAGAAAGGAGTCCAAGGAGGAAGCAGCTCTGGGCCTAAACACTTCCTCAGACCCTTGAAATAGGTCAAGCTGCAGCTGACACCATCAGAGAGCTAAGTTCAGGGAGCATAGCATTCCTCAAACGCCCACTCCATCCAGGCTGCCCCTTTCCAGAGAAAGCTGAGCTCCCACATGCACAAAAGACTATTGTACTCATCCCTTGGAAAACCTTGTGCTCAGAGAACCACATCTATGACCCCTGTGGGCACCAGCCTCTCAGTTACCCCATGCTGCTTGGAGCGTCTCTGCTGCTGGCCCAGCCCCAATCCCACCCCCACAGCTCCTAACCCTTCCTGAGGCTTTCCATCGTGATCAAACTGCCCCAGAGCCCTGGCTGTTTTACAGAACATTTCCTCCAAGGTTCTCCAGGCTGAACCTGGCTGTCCTTGAGCACGCCTCTCCCACCCTCACACTCTTCCCATCTCTTTTCTAGGCCAGGTCCTGCCCTTCCTTCCCATCTCACCTCAGGTACCGTCTTTTCTAACAATCTCTCTGAAACCCAGGTTGTTGTCTGTCAGGACACTGTTCACATTTGATGACTTCTATTTATTTCTATGTCTGTCTCACCCCCCAGACCAAGAACTCCTCCAGGGAAGGGACAGTGTCTTGCTCACTGTGTGTCCTATGCTCAACACAGACCCTGGCCCAGCCTGGGTATAAGTCCATCAGTCCTACATGCTGGAAAGTAGATGCTCAGCTGAGGGCTATATCTTGTCCCGAGAATAGAACATTGAGCCACTGAAAGTGGCAAATAGTTCCATTGGGCCCAAGAGATGCTCACGCCAGGCTGCAGGAACAACTTCCTTTCAGGTTTCCCTGGGTGACTGCTGCCTCCTTCCAGGCTGCCGTCTTGGTGCCTCTCATGTGCATGCCTGTTTTAACCCCATTCGTAGGAGCCACAGCCAAGTAATTGGATTGAGCAGACACTGACAAGGTCAATTTGACAATTTCATTAATCTCTTATTAAATACGAGCCCTGAGCTCCAGCCAGGCTCGTCTGTGCACTGTCCCCAGAACGTGCCTGGCATATTCCTGACTCACATGCCCCACCATGCAGACATGATTGTCCCAGTAATGCCAACAGCTACTGGGTGCTTCCTAGGTGCCAGGCCTGATGCTGAGTACATCCCTTTACATCTCAGACTGCCCCAAGTTTGATTTATACAAAGCACTTAAAACAGCCTGTGTTTAGTCCTCTATATCATCATCATCATCATCATTATCATCACCTCAAAAGAACTTGAAGAAGGGAT